>JAODKL010000081.1:4697097-4712663 GCA_026780765.1 Petrocephalus schoutedeni | reverse complement strand
AAACCCCCCCCCCCCCCCCCCCCCCACCACCCCCAACCCCCCACTGGTCTATTGAAATGACTGAGGACTGATTCCCACTCAACGGGGTCTCAATAGGAAGTGGAAACAAAGGGTCGTTTGATTACACCAGGCTGAGGCTCATCCACAGCGGGCCCAGCGACGGAGACCCATCACCCCAAAACATCAAACGCCAACAGAATACGGAGGCTTAAGCCAACGGCCCCCACCCTGATACCCGACCTAAAATCCTGTCACACCGGGTAGATTCACTACCCGCTGAGCAATCCAGAGTGAGAGGACATCTTTTGTACGGAAAGGCAGAACTTCAGCCTCCTTCAGAGCGTGCTGGTGGCTGCAGAGCGTTTCTGAGCAGGGCGGCCATATTGATTATACAACCCGAGCTAAGGATGCTTATGACGCTCCCTTAGACTGCTGTGTACCACGCGGCGCTACAGCTGCGCTCCCCCTCATGGTTGTGACTAACGAGGGAAGCCGTGCGGCCGTTGAAACGAAGGTGCTAAAAATTGAATCGGTTTTAAATTAGTTTGAATCCCATCGCTAAGCAGTTGAACCCTCGACCTGGTGGAAAATGCAGACGGTCTCTTATCGGGGATTCCTCTGATAGGTATTTGGCCGCCGCTGCCTGTCCATGTGGACGTCCCGATGGCCACACATCTAGTCTTTATATAGATGACGCACGGCGTGTGACAGGATGGGGCAGGGTATGAGGCAGGGTGGTTTACATTCCCCCGCTTGCCCGATCTGTCTGTGGTAGGCGTCACGGGCACACACATGCGGCAGAGATAGTGTGGAGCGATAGAACAGCTTATCTAGGTATCGGATAGGGCCTGTAGCCCCAGAGGTGTGAGGTACCCACCAAGCCAAGCCTGCTGCCTTCATTCCCTGTAAGAGGTACTTCTCTTATCTGACATTGGGGGTTGGCTGAGTACTCCCAGACGCACTGTATCACACATTACTGCTGAAACTTTCTCAGCACAGAAATATTAAGCAAATAAATAAAGCTAAATGTGGACGCTCCCTCTAAAATATCTTTATATTTGTGCATCTGGATGAGCTTAAGACGTCTTTACCACTATGCTGGTAGCTTTAATAGATATATATATATATATATATATATGTATATATATATATATATATACTTAAACCATAAAACACAAAGCTAAACTGTCATCTATGAACACTGCCCCCGCCCCCTGTCTTGGCACATGGATGGGCCCAGTGCCCCTGAATCACACAGGAGGGAATTACTAAAACGGACTTGTCGGAGGGGGGGCACAGCTGCGGCAGGATTTGCGGCTCCACGACAGACGTGACGTCAGCCCGCCAGCTGTGGGCCCCCCGCTGCTCCATGACTCAGGGCTGGACACAGCGACCGCAGTTTGAATGAGGAAGAAGGGAAATAGCTGTTTAAAAACAGAAACGCAGAACTGGGGAGACCTCAGCATGTTCCTCATGACATCCCCCAGATAGGAGACGTCCTTATTCCAATTTCCCATCCATCCAGAGTGCGAATGTGTGGCTTCCTCCTGGCCGACTGGAGGCAGGATTAGCTGACTGGGACATCGACCCCCAGGACCGGGCTCCCTTAGCGTGTAATGGGGGGGGGGGGTTTCTTTACCCTTTACCACAGCACTGACCACACACAGAGGGGGGCGGAGCAACAGACCCGCTAGCTGGTACTCGCGGTGGCAGACTCCGGAATAAAATTACCTCTGAGAAGAGGCCGTCCTTCCGCGACATTCCCAGTGATCTCCACGTCGTATAAGTCTTCCGAAAATCCAGGTTGGCATAATGGGGTCCCTCTGCCCTCTGCAGAGACCTGGGGAGGTGATAGTACATAAATCATTCTCCGAACGCACCTCGGTGCGCCCGTGAAGACGCAGTGGGGGGTGTGTTGTTTTAAAGGGCTCCCCAATTAGCATAATGGGGCCAGGGGGGGGTTAAACATTTCTCAGCGAGGGCAGAGACTTGAGGGGCCTGCCTGCAGCTCGCACCCGGCCGGCCACGCCGCGGGCCGCTATTCCGAAAGAAGAGGGGAGCAGGAGGGTAAATCCGCATAGTGTACCGGAGCACTGCAGCCGTCCTGAGTGTCAGGGTGTGGGCCGGAAAGGGCTTTGCAGCCATGCGTCCGACTTCACTCTCACTTTTCACACCCCCTATTCTGTTTTTTAAAGGGAAGTGTCATGCAAACCAGTGCCGGGGGAATTCTGGAAGGAGAAATCTCAGATCGACCCGTAACACCCCCAGCACCGAACGTAACAGATGCGTATTCCAGCCATGATGCAATCTGAAGCGACTGATGGATCGCCATTCATTAGATATGATACATATTTAATTAGAGCGCCTTACTATTTTACTACTTTTGTTCTGTCTGTACAAAGTATCTTAAAAATTGTGCAAGCATGCATCCATTGGTTCCCAATTCCTAATTAAACAATACAACTCATTCTAATAAAGAGAAATAATTGCTGCAAAATGACCTGCATTGCTCATAATATGCATCTTAATGAGATATATTAAACCTTAGTACAGAATCAATTTCGGGCTTAAATTTAAATAAAATGATTATAATTGACGGGCTCCGGATCTGCTAATTAATAAAGTTTATCAGGTTTTAAACAAGCTGCTGGCCTGTATCTGGCAGTGCAATCTCAAACCCCTTTCACCCCCATCCACACCACTAATCTCCCCCCTCCCCCAATGATGGGACCCTTGAAGAATGTAGTGTGAGCCAAGTGCATTGTGGGAGTCCATGCCACTTGTTATTTCAATCACTTGAATGGGAATTTGACCACTCCAGCCTAATCCACATTACACGCGTGGATGTGTGCGCCTTTCGGGGCAAGGGCAATCGGGTAAAAAGCATTAAGCCTATCCCATAAAATTACCCCCAAATGTAAACATCACATAAAATTCGAATACTATTAGCATACTAAATGTTAAATGTAAACGTAATATTAAGTAACATTTTCAATCCGCGTTTTTAATATTTATTATTCAATGTGTCTCGTCGTTACACTCCTGAATTACACGCAACGCTCGCTGATAAATTATTTGCGAGATGCGAGGCGTCACCATAACAGATCGGTCGTAAAAGTGTTAAGATAACTTTGTGAGCAAGATCCTCTATAAACTACACCAAATGCTACCGGTAAGGAGCTTTCTTACACTGACGGAAGTTTTTATTATTTTACCTTTTTTTTAAAAAAAGGTCATTTCATCTAAACAGCCCAGAGATCATCACTTATACAAATAATAACTGACCATCCTCTTGTTTGTAAACCAGAACGTGTATTGCGTTCGCGGAACTAAGGGAAGGTCAATTATCCAGACGATGGGACATTAAGAGGGATTAAAGGGGTGTAAATGTAAAATCACCATTGCCCCGGAGCTCGCCTGCGCTTTTCCCCCCAAAAGCAAACGGCGCGTCAGGGGCTGCGATTTCACTAACAGTGTCACTATCTATATTTGTCAACATCGATTGTGCTACAAAACCAACTTTGTTACTTCTGGCCGAAAAAAAAACAGAAACGGATGTTCCGATTCGGCCACATATATCTCCGGGCCCCGTCCCAAAAACACGAAATGCCCCATTTATGAAGTACGCCACCTCGCTTAATTCGCTGCCCTGTCGGCTATCTATTATATATAGGATGCTACAAACTGGTCATATCAATATATTTATATTTGCACGATACCATTTATTATTGACAATTCCTGTTAGGTGGTCATAAGCGATCTGTTCTGCGGTACTCTGTATAAAATTTTAAGTGCGGGTGAGCATTTCTGAAGGCGCATTTTGTATGTAACGGGGCGATTTAAACATGCAAGGATTCTGTTGCAACCCCGGTGATCCGAGACATGAAACCCGCAGGAGAGAGGACAAGCTACCGCTGGTTAACGCTGCCCGTGTTAGTTGTATAAACGCGGTCCAGGATTAGTCGCCGTGCAATAAGTAACCGGGCACATAAAAAGAAAAGATTTCAGACCCCGATCATGTCCAAGGTTAAAAAAAAGCATCGCTGCGCGGACCCTATATGCCCGTAACACTGACACTTTCCGGCAGCATCACCCAGGAAAGCAGGCGCACTCCCACGGTCCCAACTCAACTCTAGCATTTCGCACAAAAAAATACAAAACAAAATAAATAAAAAGCATACTGGAAATATTACCTGCAAAGCAGCCAGGAGCGTAAGCAAAAGCGCTCCCGAGCCCTCGTTCAGGAACATGGATGTATGTGTTTTATTTCCCCGCTTTTCAGGTGTATCCGCGATTAGATGTATCCTTCTTGCTCGGGACCGACGGGTTTAAAATGTTTCCTGCAACAAAGGCAGCGGCATGAGGTAGCCTCGGCTCCGCGCTCCGCTCCGTACTGAGATCGCCGTGTGATACTGAGGCAGTAACTCCGGGACGGAAAAGCGCGCACGGCCGCCTCAGTGTCGCCCCTTACTGGCCGCATCCACATTTTTTTCACAACTTGTGGCCAGTTCTTCTTTCTTTCTTGAAACTGCGAAGGCTGCACGACGCCAGACGGGTAATCTCTCCCCGTCGACGGCACGGAAATCTTACGTCTCTGTTTTCTTCATCCCCCTGGACCCGTAACGCATGTTTATTATTATTATTATTATTATTATTATTATTATTATTATTATTATTATCATTATTGTTGTTGTTGTTGTTGTTATTATTGCCGCTGCTTTAGTTTTAGCCCTATTGACCCTTTATCAGACGTTTATCTGACTTACATGTGCCGTAGCTTTCAGACATCGCTACCCGAAGAGCTTCTGTCCTCATTTTGATACGCAGAGGGGAAAAATATGGAAGGATGGATGGATGGATGTCACTTGTAAATTAAAATTGAACACATTGTATTTATTCAGCAAAATAAAAGATGTAAGTAATACGTATATAAGTAATTCATTTATTTTGTTTTCCATACATTCATTAAATTGCTTATCCAGTACAGGGCAGAAGCATGTTATTATCCTTATTATTTATAATTAACCATATGGATAATGCATCTCTGATGTTCCCCTCTTTGGTAAAACTGATATTCTACATTGAAATATCGGCTAAATTTCCAATTGTTCTTCCTGATTAAGTGGACTGCAAACAACAAAAGCCTCGCAGCATCGTGTTTTTGTATTGGACAGCGTTTTTTTCCCCAATGGAGAGAGCGGAGTTCTGATAAAAAGAGACCGGATTAACTGGGAGAATTACTACGAGCTGCAAGGTGAGCCTGCAACCTTTGCGGATTTGAGTCGGGGAATTAGTGTTGGGCCGCCACCCCGGGAAGAGAGCTTTTTAGGGCAAGGGCCCCCGCTTCACACTTCCAAGTGCACCCCTCCTGTAACACTTACAGCTCTCCAGCTCGATGCGTTCACACGCGATTAAGTATCAACTACAGTAGCGCTAAAGACTGACGAAGTAATTTTGCCCCAAACACCCAAGGACCCAAGAGTCACCCAAGTACTGCGCTTTAGAGAACAATTTATCAGTGATTATTGATCACGTTTCACCGGGAGATATTTCAAAGTTCCTTCTCGTATCGATTGGCCCGGCTTGACAATTAATGATGTTCAAGATGTTCCAATAAGTATTTAAATGCGGTGTCATTATCTGTGACGATCTGATTTATGCTCTTCTCATTTGCCAGCCAATAAATGACGTTCCTGGTTGCGAGGAATTCAAAACCGAATGCTTTTTTTACACAATAATTAGTCACTGATAATTTTTATTGGCATTATATTAACCTATCTAATCGGAGATGTCGCTGCTGATGCGTAATTAATCTACAGCCAAAGCCGTCAAATCACCTTGTACGTTAATTGGCTAAAATAATGGCATATCTCAGTACCCGTCACCCAGGAGCTGCTAGGCATCGGTGTCGGTTAAGCCCAGCTTACTCCCCATAAAAAGTGCGCAGTCCTTCGGCCATGCGGAAAGCCCTGTATGAGAGCGATCCATCACCATCGTCATCGTCTTCATAATCATCCATCACTATTAGCACAGCAGTTTTTAAAAGGTAAACATTTTAGCAGGAGTCCATGGAAGCGGCTACGAAAAGCTCGTTTCTTCAGCCGAGATGGGAAAATGGCGTTATAGACACAAATAAATCAATTTTATTTCTGCTGCTGTTACACATTGAATAGATATTACAGTCAAGATTAAAGTGTGATTTCTACGCTGAAACATTCCACTGTAAACTCAGCCATGTTTATACAGCTCTGGATAGCCTAACATAGCCCTCTAACGTGTTTGGGTAGCAGTAGCCAAAGCCTTACTGTACTTCACCTCCCGTCTTAACCGCCCAGCCTGCCTCTAAGCCACACCCACCCGCAGCTACGCCCAGCCTGCCTCGAGGCCACACCCACCCACGGCCACGCCCACACTCGTTTTTCCGGGTCCCTCATGGTGCAGCATTCACCCGAAACACACAGTATTCGTGGTGGCATAATGACACAGAGGTCTGGCGCTGTACGCTTAAGCCAAATACTCACCCTGGATTTTGAAGGTTCAAGTTTCTGGATAACAGCATAAATTAAGGAAAGTTATTATATAGAAACAGTAAGATTAATCAACATAACATATAAAAGTATGACTGATGTTATATTTAATAAATGTGTTATTATTACCAACTGATTCAGGGTGTAGCCAGTCCAGCTAGGCCTGGTAGAAGGCTTCCAGTCATCTGACCCAGAAAAGAAGCTGGAAAAAGGATGGATGGATGGATGGATGGTTGGATTGACAGATATTATTACTGCAAGTCATATTGCAGAAGGCCTATACATTACATTTATTATGATGCCCGTAAATTATGTTGCTCCTGCACAGTCAGAAAAAAGACATCTGTACCTTTGCTTGTCACTGGGACTGTACCCTGACGGGTCTGCCAATTGTACCCTTAGCTGTAGGTACTTTTACCTTTTTAGATAATGAAATGGACTCTGAGGGACATTTTTGTACAGCTGGGTATACATTAATGTTGTTTATACCTTGGGGATGTTCCTCAGAGTCCATTTCTGTACCATAAATTAGGCTAAAATGATCATTTACCTGCAACTGGAGTACAATTGGCAGACGCTAGAGGGTACAGCCCCAGTGACAAGCAAAGATACAACCTGGTACCCTTTTTTTCTGACAGTGTACAGCTTGTCTGACTAAAAAATGTCAAAACACAAAAAATAACTGAATTACCAAGAGGTAATAATCTGAATAATAAAATGCATAGGGTACAATTATTACTGCAGACCATCGATTACTTATATGAAGTATTCTGCAGTAAGGAATTCTAGTCGAAAAAATATATATATAACAGACGCGCACATGGGTTAAGAGTGACCCCGCGAGAAGCAGGGGTGTCGGACGGGCGCGCAGACGCCGATTCCGGATGCTCCGAGGAAACGCTAAGCAGACATGGACCTGCCGGTGTCACCCTCTGCGCCCCCCCCCCGTTACCTACGGATGAGTCCCCGCTGCTCTGGTATCCGTAAGCTGCAGCTGCCTAATTGCATGTCAATTAACACCGCGCCTGGATGCAAGTAACATGAACATCGCCTTCGGGATGAAAGATCCGGGATGGCATTTGGGGCCACCCCGTTACACTCTTACTGGTGATATAATTACCCCCACAGACCTGCTGACTTCCACATTTCGAAACTGAATCTCATTCTCTGCCATTGTTAGGCTATTACTGCACTCTAGATATATATAAAGACATGACGCTGCGGTGTTTGAGTGCATTCTGTCATTTATAATATTTGGAAATCACATCGTAACAATGTGCACACTTTGACTAATCCATCAGTGCTGACCTGCAGTGGCGACTAAGGTGCACCAAGACCCACCAAGACCCGTCACCTACGACAGCAGTCTTAACATTTCACTGCTGCCATATTTGCATCACTTTCCGGCTCATTTTTAATTTTATAAATGACTAACCACTCTGCCTTCACAATAGCCTGGAGGGCCCCGGACATAGCAGGGATGCAATCACTGGCTCTTCAACGCTAGACACGTTAAAAATAATTACCATGCTGGCTGTTAAGGTTTTAATGGAGCTCAGCTTTATGCAAGGCTAATGGTTACCTCATTTTCTCCATTCCGCCATATTTATCTTATTCAAGACAGAAAAAGGGGACGAGGAATAAAATTGTTTGAATACTTAAAATACATTTTGAAATTAGGCTCACATAATATTCATCCATTCATCTTCTAATTGCTTATCTGTATGCTATTGGGTCATCGGAGGCCCAGAGCCTGTCACAGGCAAGCATTGGGCAGAAGTCTGGGGTACACTGTGGATGTGATGTCATTTTATTGCAGGATACACACAAAGTAGATCCGTACCAGGCGTCAATTAGCCCAACTGAGTGTCCTTGGACTGCAGGGAGAATTGAGAGCACCAACAGGAAAGCCACACGGCATGGGAGAAACTCCAAACACCTAGCATGATTTGGACGCAATTTGTATCAGAGTATATAATTTGGGGGCTTGGTGAGTTGGGACTCTGTCCATGATCTCCATGATCAGAAGGTTGCTGGTTCAAATCCCAGGGCCTGTATTGTGGTTTACTATTAGGCAAGGCCCCTAACCCCCAATTGCTCCATAAACTGTCTGACCCTGCTTGCAATTTAACTAATCTGAGCTACTGCTCACCTTTTTATTCTATGAAGCTTCACTTGACAGACATTTTAAGCAGGAGGTTTCCGATATCTCGCCGCACCGAGGACGCATATAATGGCACTTCTTTGTGGCACCATGGCTGCAGCGGAGTGTTTACAGCAGCTCAGCATGCGATAGCCCGGGCGGCAATGTGTGGATGGTGGCGCGGAGGACATCACCGAACTTGGCGACGGCGCAGCTCCTCGCTGAAAGCCAGACCTTGGCAGGAAAGAGGCATGTTAACACATTTAGGAGAACCGCGGAGAATCAGCTGGGCGATGTGGTGATCACCAGCCTCGCTCCGCTTCCATGCTGCCCCACCATCCCTGCGGGGGGCATGACATCATTTCCTCTCCGGGAGTGGGCTCAGGGCTGGTTTGTTGATTCTGGGGTCCCACTCAAAAAGTAATTTCCAGCCCCCACTTCCATGTTTCAAAAGCTAAATAAATAGCCAGTGAGTAGAGTCAGAGGATCCTAGCCGGCTAGCTGGTTAGCTGACAGTGCTGCTCCAGCATCTCTTACATAAGAAATGTGTTTATTTAATATTTGCCAAATGCTCGTGGCCACCAGGGGACCCATGCTTAGTGTGAGCAGCGGTAAACACTGGCGCTGAGTATGCTGACTGCTCGCACCCTGACTCCAGCTCTAATAAGTTCCACGTTGATCCCAGGTCCCTGTTTACAATACGGGTCTCGTCTTGAAAAAGAGAGGAAAAGGCGACCTTTACAAAGTCTTTCCCACTCAGCCGAGGGCCACAAATCAGCTGCATTAGATGATAGACACCCGCCCACTTCACTTGTTCTACTATTAAACCGTTGTTTTTTCCCACTCAGACCAATTTTATTTATTTTGATTTTAAATAAACCGAATTTTGCGTCCAAAGCAGTCAGATGTTTAACACACCTGCTCTGTCTCGCCTCTCATTGGAAGCGATACATCGGGGTGAGCCCGCCATCGTTATGTAAGCTCCTCGTTTATCAGGAGATTTATAAAAATTGTGAAGCGCTTAAATTGTTTGGCTCTGAGCAGCCGAGATGAACAGAACCATTATGTGTACATCAGGAGAGCATGCGAGGAAATCTAATCAAAATTCCCAGGAAAGTCCTGGACTTTTCTACTTTATCAAATCAGACGCATCGTCGTTTTCTCATCTCCCATCATCCCTTAATATTTTTCCATCTATTCTTGGCTGCGTGACTAATCAGAGATCAGCATGTTGCTTGGAGGGTGACCTGGTCAGCTTGAACACATTTGGTAAAGTTGCCTATATTGTTTTTTCTGAGGCCTGGAACCCAGCAGCCAATAGGGAAGGGTCTTACTAGATGGTCTGGCATCCACTGGACGGCTTTTCTTCCTCTCGATTGGTTACCCTTCTCCACATTGCTTTTTTTTTCACAACGGCGCTGTTAATTCTCATTGGCGCAGACGTCCGGAGGGCGAAGCTCCTGACCGCATCCGCTGTCCTCCAGCACCGGCGCCGGTCCCCAGGCGAGGGGGAGGTTTTTGGGGGGAACGCGGTGGCCTATTTAACTCTCGCTGCCGTCCCCCGTGCCCATGCAGCTCCGGTGCAGCCCTGAAGCACCTCCGGTTAATTTTCACCACAGTTATATCGCCTCGTTCAGGGTCATTAAAGCGACTTTAATGGCATGCCAGTAGATATGCATGTCTGAGTGTGTCTACAGGAATTTCAAAAATAGCCCCCAAGATGGACGCTTGGGCAAAATACAACTGCAAATTTGACTATGCAGCAAACGTGGGACTTTAATACTGTGTGACTGTAGCAGCCTCTGTCTGCAGACATTCTGCCACACAGTGACTACCTCAACCTCCACTCAACTCAACACAAGCCCAGTGAGGGCCAAAATCATATTTTCCAAACACTGCCACTACACTTTAACTGGAAGGTTTGACTTTTCCTAAATCCAGACACAGAGCATTTTAATGTAATAAAAGTGTTTACTGACATTACTACATTTAAATTTGTTCTTTCATGGCTTAAATTCAGAAAGTTAAATTTTAGATTAATGCTTCTAACGTGTCTTTAAAACTTCAGAAAGTTTAAATGATTTATTTGAAGTTTTTTTTTTTTAACTCCAGATGCTATTAATATTTATCTGTTTGACAGCTGGTCGATGCTGTTAACTGCTTGCTGCAGGTTGGGCAAAAACATGGGGAAAGAATGCAGAATCTGATCTGTAGCCACGGTTACCAGACCAAGTGGATTGGAATTTCCGACAGTGGGAGTTTGGACCACTTGCTATTGCCTTATTTAATTAATACCCTCGATCCTGCCATGACTAGCAGCCTTGGATGTTTCCAGGAGACCATTCTGACAGTTATTAGCTATCACCATTAGCTGTAACGGCAATAGATTCTGTGACGAACCCTTGAATCATGTTTAAAAACATCTCTTATGTTGTGATTTCTATTGTTCCACACAAGTTAAACCAATTGAAAGCGAAAACAAACCAGGCCCTTTGTTTATCTATATTTATGGTCATTCAGCGAGATTAATAGGGTCTGTGTGGTGGTACATGGTATTTTGGGAGGAGATACCGATTTAACTGACGTGGCAGGTGAGACCGACCTTGTGTGTCCTTTGTAGGTATCTATACCCACTGCAATATATCTTCAAGAAGATCAGGGTTCAGCCTGATCTCTCTGGGCAATGGAGATGGACTCAGGGGCTGACAATAGCCAGCTTCTCCTCTAGATCGAGGAGTCAAGGGCTTTAACAAGTTCCTCAAGGCTATTTCCGTCAGCGCTCTGCTAGGTTTGTCATAGACCAGAGGACGTCAGCATTGCAGACACATCGAGAATGCTGCGGAGAGTCACCGGAGGGTAACGGGCAGTCTTGTCCTGGCAGCTGTACATTGCTGTCATCTCCTGCTCCAGCTTGTAGACCCCTTCGTGGGTGGAACAGGGGTACGGGATGATCTACACGCTTCTGTCTGCCGCTCACTGCCGCTCAAAGGAAGGACGTTCTAGTTGGACACGACAGCAGTACTTTTTTTGAGCGAGTTTTGAACAATTCACCCCAGAAGCTCTTTCAGAAGCTCTTTCAGAAGCT
The DNA here is from genome assembly GCA_026780765.1 of Petrocephalus schoutedeni. Taxonomy (NCBI): domain Eukaryota; kingdom Metazoa; phylum Chordata; class Actinopteri; order Osteoglossiformes; family Mormyridae; genus Petrocephalus; species Petrocephalus schoutedeni. The sequence continues at coordinate 4,700,908 of JAODKL010000081.1, read as the reverse complement.
CTCTGGCGATTCCTGGCTTAATGCTCGCGGTCCCCACCATGGCTAGGCTTCTCGGCTTCAAGATGGTGGAAGGTGAAGCAGCTGTCACATGCTGCCTTATGACATTACAGTCATCTAACAAGCACCACCCTCATCCTGTGATTTTTCGGTTCCCCAAGGATGGGTCTCTGCTATCCGTGCATGGCGGGATCTTTGCATCACACACTGGCCAGCTTTCCATGCCAGATTTTGATGTTGAGCCTGGGGGGGCAGCATCCTCTGGATGGAACCAGGCATGCAGGCTGGCATCTCCATCCATTCGTCCCATGTCTCTTTGATTGTGGCCAGCTTCCTCTGATTCCGGTGACACCGTCGCTGGAAACATTCCTCTATCGCTCTCTGCATCCCATAGATTAACAGTCACAGCTGCTTTTGATTTGTAAACTCTAATGAAAACAGCACCAATCCTATATATGGATGTAATCCGGAGGCTTCCAGTTCTTGAAACATGAAGTTCTATACAGATGCCTTAGTTGCTTTGAAATGCTGACCATATGTTCAAATGCTGATTGCATGTCGAGGAATTAAGCATTTAAGCTGCGAATCATTGGGACTGTTTTGATTAGATCCGAAGCTACTGTTCGGCACTGCCGGTGACAGAGATCGGCCCCGTTTTTCCAACCTTGGATTCGGAGGCCAAATCTCCCTTAGTTTCATTTTAATGACAATACGGCCTTGCTAAATTCCTCCTCTGAATAATCGCAGAAGTTAGGCACACAGTCAGGTTTATCAGAATCATCAGTATCTTTCATCCTTGAAACGTACAGCCTGCCAACATCACTATCACTGGAATAACCTGCAATAATATCTCATTAACTCTGTCACCTGAAGCTCACATTCTTACAGTATCTGTCAGACATATGCCAGTACAGTAATGAGTACGAAAAATCTCAGGAATGCTCTTACATTTTAGATATTTATAGTGGTGCAGTTATAACTGCTCGGCATACAGTTCAATAACAGCAACAGTACATTGGGGATCTTCTTCAAAATATTAAGATCTGAACATTTCTACATGGCCAAAAAGGCCGTGGCCTGAAATAACCCACAATTTCTTAGAGCAGAAATTCCGAACATCTGAGAGTCCAAATAATGTTCACCACCAGGGAGGACAATTTATTATCCTTTACAGAAAAACAAAGAGATGAATCGGTAATGCTGTCAACTGAAAAACTGAAATGGGTCAAGCCAATGCCAGGAGGCTTAAATCTGGCATACCTGAAGTTCAGAAGTCCAGGTCCAATTGCACAGAATAAAAAGTGTCACAGGACCGGGTAAATACAATCAGTTTTACTATATTTAGAGAGTAATGACTGCTGAGGACTCATTTCTTATTCTTGGCTATTCATTGCATGCAGAAACCCTGAATGTTTCATAAGTGAGACATATGGGAATTAAAGCTAATTGGGGACAATAGGAACAGCTGAGATCACAAAAACGGTGTCTTCCATTCGTGAGTATTTTAGGTCGAATTTTAGAACTCCATTACAATAACCCTGCTGTGGCATAGCCCAGGGGTGGGGGTATTCTAGATTCAAACATTCAAATATATTATGACCCATATATTAGTTTCCCTGGTTCTGCCATTACCCACCCCCCTCCCCCTCCCCCACTGAGATTCAGAGGAACATGACACAAATGGTATGTTCCAGTTGACCACTTGCCAAAACATTCTATTAGTTTTAGATTACCGCAAGTCATCTGTGACATCAGTGAAAACCAAGCAAAATAATTACGGTACAGTCTGAAGATCTGGATTTTCTTTAGCGACAGTGGCGTAGCACTGATATCTCAGGTCGAGGTCGCTTGAGATGTACCCGAGACCCCGATCAATCGGTAAAAACAGAAGTTGCGGTCATTGATCGTTGCCGGTGTCTGCGTCTTTATACGCGGCAGTGTCTAATCCGGGTGGTGAGCTCAGACAAAGGAGATTTATCTGTGCTATTCTGGAGATTTACTTGAGGACTGCAGAAGCCCTGGATTGCTTTTGCTGAGTCCTGTGTACTTTCCTGCGCGGTGATATTTGAAAGCGTTTACGACATGAGAGACGGATGAACCAAATTGCTGAACTAAAGGAATTAGAAGCCCCTCATTCAGATATTCTGTAAATATTACAGAGTCTGCTGTTTTCTTGGGGGGAGGGGGGATTCTCCGTGGCCATCAGATGTTCACCGGATAGATCACACTATAAACCTTCAGAGAACGTTGTAAACAACTTTCCCAGCTAGCCCTTATATCTGTTTATTTAGTTTTTGTATGCTGTTACAAAGTGAGTTGATTTTTAGTCCCCCGGAGAGGAACAAGTCTCTGAATTTTATTAAGTTCTGTGGTGGTTTCTGGAGGTCTGGCTTTGATTTCGGCTATTTAAATAATTTGTCACATGACTTCCATTTAGAGGCTTTGATCTCCCAAGCCCTACAGTAGCTAGCGCGACAGAAGCGCTCCCGGTGCAGCCTCTTACTGCCGGACCTCCACCTTAATTATTTATGTCCTGTCTGAAGCCGGCGTTGTCCTAAAAGTCCCGTGACTCCACGATCGATGGGGACAGAAAGCCGGCCGGACCCCCGGTACCCCCGTCAGACCCGAGCTGACGTCTACACGCGGCGCGGCTTTGTGCCGGCAATTAATATCTGCTGATAATTAACTCGCCTTGTCAAGTTGTCTCTGGGCTCTTATCTCAAATGCTCATTCTGTAGTTTATTCATTTTTTATGCATAGTATCTTGTTGGGCTATTTTGAATACTTTATGAATATATTGCAGGTCTCAACATATGCTTAAAATGCCGGGTCCCTTCATTAATTCAATACATATCCTAATTTTCCACGCAATTACTAAGATGGCGAAGGCACCGCTTCGACTTAACACGGTAATTATCAATGTATCAGACGGCGTGTGTATAATGTCTTGGTTCATTGCCACAGTGCTTGTTTTTATAAACCCATTTTGTTTGAAGTTTGCCCAAGAATGGTAATTTTAACCTTTGTTTTACAGACACTAGGATACTGGGTGCGCATGCTTGTTTGACGGGGGAAAAATCATATTTGTAGTAGCCTTGAGTCTTTCAGAGACTAATTAGTTTCAGATAATTTCTCCATTTCTCTTCCTTCGAATCCTTGTTTTGGAACAGAGAAAATGAAATAAGCACTTGCAAGGTAACTTGATAAGATTTTTGCTGGGGAAAAAAAAACGCTTTAATCTCAGGAAAGGTAATTGCAAAGGCCCATGTAGAGATACTGCACTGATTTATTTTTGTAAGCCGTGTAGCATAAATATATATGAGAGAGAAAATCTGGTTCCTGGTTTCACATAACCAGCTTGGTCTGAGTAAGGGGGACCCTTGTTTTCAAACTCGACAGCTGTTGCCAGCAGGTTGCCGTGAGGGCTGGGAGATTCACTTGGCAGCCTGTAAAACCCCATTCTGGCATAAGATGTGCTTTCGAGGTCTGCTCATTGGGTGATGTGAGTGTGGTTTTCGAGGAAGACGCCACACTTTAATAGAAGCCCTAATCACACCTACATCCAGAGCAGCTGGCGGGAGTCGGCCTGGGGAAGCGGGGCACAGGACCCCCATCTTAATTCATGCAGCATGTGTCCTATGTTTCGTATCCCCTTGGAAACTCTGTGTGTGGGGGAGGGGGGTCCTGCTTTTCTTTTTCTCCACCCATTCTCTCCATCGGTGGCAGGAACCATGGGTGTAAATTTCATTTAACAGTAGGGGGGGACAATAAATAAAAATTTCTCATGAGCAATTTTTGAAGGGGACACGTATAA
>JAODKL010000081.1:4645265-4669564 GCA_026780765.1 Petrocephalus schoutedeni | reverse complement strand
CATGTGGGATAAGGACAGGATAGGAAGCGGCCAGGGACAGAACAGACCATGTGGGATAAGGACAGGATAGGAAGTGGTGAGGGACAGAACAGACCATGTGGGATAAGGACAGGATAGGAATCGACAAGGGACAGAACAGAGCATGTGGGATAAGGACAGGATAGGAAGCGGCCAGGGACAGAACAGACCATGTGGGATAAGGACAGGATAGGAAGTGGCGAGGGACAGAACAGAGCATGTGAGATAAGGACAGGATAGGAAGTGGTGAGGGACAGAACAGAGCATGTGGGATAAGGACAGGATAGGAATCGACAAGGGACAGAACAGAGCATGTAGGATAAGGACAGGATAGGAAGTGGCGAGGGACAGAACAGAGCATGTGGGATAAGGACAGGATAGGAATCGATGAGGGACAGAACAGAGCATGTGAGATAAGGACAGGATAGGAAGTGGTGAGGGACAGAACAGAGCATGGATAGTGCCCCGGCTATAGCAAAGCGGTTCTGGGCCACGTGACCTCGTCGCTGTCCCAGGAATTTGGAGCTCTGTAAAACGCGATGGCTGATTCATCAGTCCCTGGCTGTGCTACACGCGTGCTGGTCTGGTGACATTAAATCATCGCCCCCTCCCCTCCTGCCATATGAATATGGGTTTTATTTATATACACGCTCGCTGTATTTATCGTCTAGCGAGTTGCTTTATTGCCTGTTCTATTCTGTATATCCGATGTGTGTTTTACTGGCCGTTCAAACATCGGCGGGATTTTTATTGTGTTTTTCTAAGAGCTGTAGAAAAGGGTGAGCATCCTTGACCTGCTTTACAGTACTCAACTGCCCCACCCCTCCCAGGGGGATGCTGCCACACCCCCTCCTCAGCAAGTGTATGGGTGAGGGGGGATGTGGAGGGCTGCTCCTCCAACCGCCATCCTGCAGGACCTGCTCAAGGTCATGCGTTGGGCATAGGGGGAAGGTTCCGAGCGTGGAGCAAAACAGAGGAGAAGAACTGGAGGAATTATAAACAGGCATCTGAAAGCTGGGGTCTTGCACACATCGATCAGTGCGGGTTTACCATTCCCGAGGATATATAGGGGTGAAATGACCTAGATGTAAAACTATGGAAGCTGCTTGAATTTGAAAGATGTGATCTGAGTGGTAATGTGTTTAAATGCATCATAGCAGCAAGATGGTTATACATGTGCATTAACTAATCCCCTGCGAAAAGACCATTTTAGTGCCGCATTTGCCCAGTCCTTGTGGGGGTGCTGTCCTAGGTTCTGTCTGCTCTGTGGGGGTGGGCTTAGGGTCACTGGGGTAAATGGCTAGGCAGTGGTCCTTCTGGTTGTGTATGCAGTAATAATGTTATCTATGTTGGTATGATGGACATGACAGACATGTCTGGCCCTCAGCCTCATCAACCCCCACAAACCCCCCCCCACCCATCTTCCAGCTCTCCCATCCCGAGCGAGGTCGTCTGAATCATGGCCTCCATGAGACCTCCTGTCCAGCCTTACTCTGCGAGCACCATTTCTCTCTGTTTTTATAAAAACATCTATCAGCAGAGTAGTTTGTTTACATAACCAGATCAGAAAGAGATTCAGGGTTTGTTTAGCCTCGTCTTCAGGTCTCAGACGAACAGCACTGAATGGTGCATTTTCTGCGGTACATTTTTGGTATTAGCAGTAAGTACATGCATACAAATAACAGACCTAAATAACGAAATTTGCGCCCAAGACGCCTACATCACACCAAACAGCATATGGCTCGGAATTTGTTTTTGTTAAGCAAGGTGAGAAAAGCAGCGTCTTCAGACGCACCAGCACAGACCAACGCCGCTTTATCACAAGCGGGTTTTCCCGCTCCTGCGTCTCCCGGAGAGCTTAACGCGTCTCATTGCGGGACTTGGGAGCGAAATTGCACCCTTGAGGATAAACGCCGAGTGCAGTCATCTTCAGGACACCTGGAGCTGCTTGAAGATGATTTCACAATGGCAGGCCTGTCTCTGGTGGCGACGGGCTGGGGACACGGAGGAACGCATCCAGAAATGCATCTGTGGTCCTTATGATGAAGGTGAAGGCAGCGACGATGATGATGATAGTGGTGGAATATTTTCATGAATTGGGTTTTTTTCAGGGTCGTAACACAAAGCCACAGTTAAATGTGAAAGGAAATGAACAAAAGTACATTCCGTGCTTGAAGTTTTCCAGCGTCTCCACACCATGAATTAGCTGTGAAATTTTCTATTATACCTACAGGCACCTTGTTGGCTGTTGGCTCCCCTGTTATAACTCGTTATTTAGCGAAATTGAATGAGCTTCACGTTTCTATGAATGCCTTGTGTCACATTCTGTGCTCACATATTGCTTGTGTGTATCATGTATGCAATACTGTACAGATGGAATGGAATGCATACATGAATCTACATGAGATACGCTTCAATTGAAAAAGTGGTGTTCACAGCCCTGCGAGACAAAGGGCACTGTCCAATCAAAGAATTTCAAGGTGAGCTCCCTGCCTGCCCCCACACCACAGCCTTGCGCTCCGGTTTAAATGAATGTCAGACTGAGGTTCAGAGGACATGCGCATCATTGATGTTGGACAGCAGGTGGCGCCGTGGTTAAGGTCTCTTATCGGTGTCGGTTTGAGTCCCGGCGGGACCTTTGTTGTCGTGCACTCGAGCGAGGCACTTAACCTGAGCGGCTCCTGTGAAATATCCCGCCGTAAAAACTGCGAGCTGCCAAATATATTTATAACCGTCTTTCAGCAGAAAATGGGGCAGGCCCCTTTGGCAGCTGTTATGTATTGATATCGCCCCCTCCCCCGCCCTGGCTGTAATGCCGAATCTCCCAGATGTTCACTGCAGTGGCAGTGACTCTGATAGCGAGGACTGGGTTGGGGTTGGGGGGGGGGTGGGGCGTGCTCTCATCAATCTCGCTTCCTTTCCTCTGGCCTGGGACGTACTACTCATCTCTGCATGCGATTAAACCACTTCAGCCGCCCTCCCACAGCGTATCTTGTCTTGTATGAGATATAGAAAGGAGAAAAATAGTTTTTCCCAGTCTAAGATATAGACTTTATATGAAAATAGGAAAAAAACGGTCTTTTGAGTTCAATATGTTTGCTCTTCACTGTGTTACTGTTAGGCTTTAATGAGCAAAATAAAAGTAGTTCAAGAAGAACATGAATCATGTTACGCAAGAGATTATTTTTCTATATATATATCTACTTTGGCTCTTAAGTGATACTTTTTAATTGCCTGGAAACCTTGGCTCGCCTCTCTGACCTGGAAGCTTCCAGCATTGTGTGTGAGTTTAAAGCCCGCTCTCCTGTTACCGTTTCGGCGATAAGCTCCCCTCGCCAACTACAGAGAGCGCGTCACGCATCATCTCACATCGTTAAAAAATAATCTACGGCGGTCGTCGCAGGGACACGGCTCATGCGGGGGAGAGGACGCGCACGTTTTGCAAATCAGGGCGGGGGACAGCCCGCGGTGCCCATCGGTGTCGGGCCGCGCGGTCCCGTGCGCGTGTTCTCCACGCTGATAATTAAGGATAATTGTGGTTAATGACTGTAATGATGTGCGTTTTCTCAGCACCAGTACTGTGTAATTAGCACAGAGACATTTCCACTCATTCCCAGACCAAAGTCCCTCCCCGACACCGCTCACTACTGCCCCCACCTGTCAGCATGCGAGCCCGTTTGTACAACTCGCTTCCCACACTGATTGTTTACGAAGGGTTCTTGCACACAAGTCAGGTAACTGCATCTGTGTGCTCTACAGTCCAGGATATGGACTACAGTCCATGTCCTGGTGGCCAGTTTTCAAACCCTTGACTAAACGTAAAACCTCCTTGCATGGTTTTTCCAGTGCAGTGAATCCTGCCATCAAACCTCCATTACAATCTTTTTTATAGCATGTCTTTTCCCATCATTTAATTCCTTTATACAACTGGGCATTTACTGTGGTGCCTCAGCTTAAGGACTGGGCTGTGAGCTTTCTTCTGGGTCCTGAGACGGTAACAGTAATCGTACAGTTCTGTGCTGCTTACACACTCACTGCTGGCCTTCTGTCTGCAGTTATGTGCTGTTATTGTCTGTGGTTTGGCCTCGAGTCCATAGGCTGAGACACGGATCTGTAAGACATTACGTCCAACGTTTCCATTTCCGCACCGTTCATGTTTCAGAGCTTCAGTCCATTCTGATAGCTGAAGGTAATTGATGTGAGGCAACTTGTATGTTTCACTTTCAAACAAAACATGGGTCAGTAGGAAGGAAAACAGTCACGATAACAAAAAATAGCAGTCTTGCTCAGACTGCATTGCTTTGTACCTAGAGCACATTCTTTTTCCTGGAAAACAACAACAGTGGAATAAACCAAATGCAGTGGGGGGGGGGGAGTTCCATTGGTCTGTACCATTACAGTGTTTTAATAACTACGCCAAACACAGAATAATCAGCATGAACTTATTTACATGATATAAATCTATGAACTGAAATAAGTTTTCTCACAGAAATAGCATGTACATGTAAACAGAGGCCTTCCCAATAAAGAACGACCTGATTGACTGTGCAGCTAGCATATTATAGGCTGCCTTAAAGTATTTTGCATAAGTATCCACTTGATCCAGCTTGGGTGACTTTGTGATTTAGGGTTTTCATAACGGGGATCTAAAGTGAGATCTCCTTTTAACGTTCTGGTCTTTCATGGAGAAATTGTCCATCTGTTAGTGAAATGCCCAGCGCTTTAACTCTGAGTAACTGAGTAAACTGGGATACACAGACTGACATGTGACGTTTGCTACTTAGCGCAGACTTTTGTTCCCGGTGAGTTACTCTTTCTCTGTTGCTGGATATTTTTTATCAGAGCCCCGGCAACCAGGTTAAGCTCTGCCTTGTGGGAGTCTTTCAGGCATCGAGACTTCTGGGACCTTATACCGTAATTGTTGTGCATGGAGAACCACATTTACTGAACATAGTTAGTTTGTGGGTAGTCAAGTTTAAAATGTGCCATTTTTCTGAAATAATAATGGTGCACTATTGGTTTTAATCTGACCTCTACTATGTGTGTGGAATTTGCATGTTCTCTATCTGTTGAAGAGTTCCTTCTGTCCCTGGATTTAGGTGAACTGACGTCTCAGAATTGCCTGCAGCATATAACTGTATGTAAATGTGTGCAGGCTTGTGCCCTGTGATTTGCAGCGTGTCTCCTGACTTGTCTCTCACTGTGACCCTGTGCCAGGTGAATGACTTTGGAGGATGGATAGGTACTAAACATCATGAAATAGATGGATGTAGCCGAAATAATTCCCCCTACCCGAATGAGTCCGGACCAGCTGCCTGAGCTCTCGATTTCAGTGCGGCTGTATAAAATGTCAGTGTTTTTTCAGTAGGAGGCTCAGGCCAGCTTCATCCCCAGCTGCTTCCTGTTAGCGCTTTGGCCCCACCTACGTGGGCCTGGCTCCCCGGCCGCGCTCTGCCAGCCGCCGCGGGGAGGTGCCTCCCACAATGCCAGGGTCGCACTCCCTCTCAGAGCACCGCCCCCCTACTGACATGTGCTTCCCGTTACAGGCAAAACATGCTGGAAAGCAGATGGGGGCATGGAGCCCCCTGGACCCGTTGGGGGGGTTCTGGCTGGTTCTGACATTGGCTGAACGTCATTGATGTTTGACCGTGTGCCACTGCTGAGAGATGTATGGGTACTCAAACAAGTGATCAACAAGATATGTGCTGTGTTTGTTTTCAGGATAAGATCTCTTTTCACATGTGTGGTTTGAGTGGAGCAAGGCCCCTTTTGCAGGTCACGTATACAATGGTCACGCCCATTCGTTTTTGCGTTTGACAGCAGATGGGTTAATCTTGAGTTGATGGCCTATCAAGGCAAATTTTTAGTTTAGGCGATGAGCTTGGGCGGCTTTGGGCAATTTGATTGAAGCAGCGGGGAAAATGTCAGTTTTTAATTAAATTTTATACACAAGCCTCTAATAAAGGCGCCATGGAAAGTTCACACAATAGCTTTCGGTGAAATGTGGTGAACTTTAAGAAGTCCCCGTCTTCTGACTGCCCCCTAATTGCTGACATCTTATTCACAGGACAAGCATTTGGCTGCTTTTTTTCAATGTAAGGTAATTTAGGAGTGTTCACTCTGGAAGGGCTTTTTCATCACAGACAAAATGTTGCTGTCTTTTGGGTTATGGTCTTAAACTTTCATGAAATAGGAAGCATTTTTTAAGAGGTTGAGGTCTTCGCCACCACCGAGAGATGTGTTTGAATAACTGAGCAGGGAGAGAGGTATGCCTGGAGACCCTTCTCAGCCAGCAGCTGTTTGAGATCCATATTACACTTTACACCAATATGCAGGTGACGAAAAGGTGCCGTCCTCCATCACCTGCTGATAAATGTTTAATCGTTTATGTCTGGTCAGAGGGTCGAGGCATCCCAGGGGTCAGGGGCCGGCCCTCTCGAGAACGCCCTCATTCTTTCTGTGGTCTGTGTGTGTCTCTGTGGGCGGGCGTGGGTCAGACCAGAAGCTTACCGTACGCGGCTGGCCTAAGCCGCCAGGAATTTCCTGTTTCAGAATCACTGTAAATAAGCGGGAATGTGGGATGACCTTTTTTCTTGTCCCTTTTGAAAGATGATGATGGGTGTTTTTCATCTAACTGCCGAGAAGTGGCCCGGCGTTGGAACGGTGCTCCCTCTCTCCAGCCTGCCTTCGGCTCCCTGGGAAAACTAAGCCAGATCTTCTCTGGAGGTCGTTGGATCTGCGTTATCCGTCTGGATCCAAAGTGTTGTCGTTTGTGGCCATTCTGAAGCGTGATCAGGGAACGGCTCCATTCGCAGTTCCACCCGAACCCGGATCCAGGCGCCGTGGTTCCCACTGAGACATGCTGTGTCCTGGTCAGTTTCTAACTAAAATCCATCAGCCGGCAACCAATATTAATGCATATATGCTTTTTAACAGCCTTTGGAAATATGAGGAAAAAACCAAGTTCACTAAATTGTTTGAAACATTTGTGATATCTGCCCTTTCTTCTATAGTTCGGAGTAAAATTTTCACACCTCTAACATAAAAAATTGCATATATATATATACACACACCTGATTCTATAACCAAACCCTGAAGAGCTGTGAAGATTCACGGTCTCAGTTAATGAATAAAAAGCTTTCAGAATCCCTATAAATAAGTAAATGTATACTTGTTAAGGACGCAGAAAGGCTTTTTGCACAGTGCTATAGAGTACAGATGGAAAATGCGGTTATTATAATACTGTTTTAAAGCTCTCACCTAGTTGCCAGGGAAACGTTCTTTTATCCAACAGTAGCTGGGGAGGGACATTTCTGTTAGTGCTTTGCGAATGTGCCTCTGAGAGGAGCTGGTGGTGCATCCGCAAGATGAGATGAACGCGCTCACGCCTGTGGCCTTGAGTTTTAGATTCTTGCTGTATAAAGAATGCAGTTCTTCGCTCTCTTTATTGTAAGCTTTATGTAAAACGTGTCTGCCAGCTGATGAAATGCATGCTGAACTCCTCAGCCGCCGGCGCTGCGGGACTCAGTGTCTGCGGCCTGTCGTACTTGGAGTGTGGGGCATAATCTCATCTCCAGCTTCAGTGAAGGGAGATTACATCAGTAGGGCTCGGTCCCAGGCCGTCACTGGGGTTCTGGACAGTCCTCTTCAGTCGGTGGGGCCCTCATGCATCATAATTTCCAAGCGCGACACTGGATGTTGAAATCCAGATGGACATGTGCAGCAGGGAGTTTCCTGGGTAACGTGAAACTTCGGAAAGGGAGATCCTTCAGGTTTGGGGGAACTCGCCAGCTGGGAGTTACTGACATCCAAGGCTTTGCCTGGCATCAATTGTGAAAAGCACGCATGGGGGGAAAGAGAGAATGACCTAAGAGTGCGCTGGTACCTTCTGCTAAAGACACGCGACGCCAGCGAAGCTTTAGTACTTCTGCTGAGTCATGAGGAGCAGCAGATCTGATGCTGAAGTACAAACCGTTGTGACAAGACAGTGAAAGACAAAGGAAGCCTCGGCTCTGTCAGAATAGCAATGGATTTTAAAACTTTATATTGAGTCGGGAATGATGGCATCAAAGACGTAGCAGACATAACGGGGTGAGCCCGCAGGTACTGATAAAGGTAGCTGATGCCATCATTAGCGCGTTTAGCATTAAATGACGCTTATTACCGTTACACGTTTTCGGAGCATTCGAGAGGCCGAGCGGAAGCGCTCAGACCGAGACGTCTCGGGGGAGAGCCGATGAAGCCCACGACGGTGTTGCTTTAATGGCATTCGCTCTGGCCTTTGAAGGGCTCTTAGAGAAAGTCCTTTGACCGAGGCCTTTAAAAATGTTCTTTAATGTTGGAGGCCGCGCCGTTAAAAAGGGCTACTCCTTTTAACCAGCAGCTTAAAGAAACTCCAAATTGCGAGAGCAGTCCAGTTTTCTGACAACCAATTCTGATATCCACAGAAATATAAACGCAGTGTTTTCATGAAACAATTAAAAGCACAGTCTAATATAACAACCCACTGCCCTTAACTGGAAACTTGCAAATAAGTTTTATGTTCACTAATTGAACTAAACCCTGTAATGATTACTGTGTATGTTTTTAGACTGTGCTAATCAGGCCTATTAAGACATAAGATTAATCCCTATTAAGGGCTTAATGAGTGAGAATGAGAGTGAGCCAGTTATGCTGCATACATTATTCTCTTTCTGTAAAGAACCTGTAAAGTTATGCCTGAATGGATTGCTCATTTTAAACGAAGCTCTTATTCCAGGCTTTGGTAACCAGGGCCTGGGAGGATATCGAAAGGATGTGGATTCTCTGGATTTCTGTTTCCCGGCTGCTGACCGTGGCCTTCTGCAGATCCTGACGCTTGGTGCCAAGGCACATTCTGTGACTAACACAGAAAGTTTTCATTTGCATTCTTCTTCTGTCTTGGATCTTCCACACAGTGACATTTTAGGTTGACCCTGCAGCCCGTGCTTCCCTCTTGTCAGACGCGACACTGCATCCATGGTGTTCTCCGTGTTATCTTTCCCACAATCCCTCATTGCCTTCAGTGCGCAAATACTCACTGCTTGTCTCCCTGTGGGTATCAATCGATGGATTGGCCCAGTGTCGGCTCTCGATGTCTGTGCAATCGGAGAAGTTGCTTTTTTTCCAAAACGGATGTATGTAGGTGTTACTTACCCAAAAAGAAATGGAAAACCTGAGCTGTTACTGTCATTAGAGCATGATGGGAACAAATATTTTTATTCCTATCACATTTATTTAATCTTTGACAAAATTAGTCTTGTCTTTGCACTTAGTATTAAAAGACCTAGTTGAATAAAGTAGGGATACAGGTGCATTATATTAAAATGGCAGTAATCAGAAATATTCTCCTTACATCCTTGGTTAAAAGAACCATACATCTATGTAAGACTGTCCTTCTGAGGAGTCACATGGTAAACCTTGAGGGGTATAGACTCTTCTTTATTAGTTTCTGTGCAGACTTGATACCACAGCTTTACGAAGATGTATAAATGGTTAGGAGTATAAGTGTCCAGGGGATGAATCTGTATCTATCAGTGTGCCTCCAATTAGAGTTGAGCCGAGAGATTATTTTGTAGGGGGAAACCAGAGCAGGTCTAGAAAACTCTAATAAGACTTCTGCAATAAGATTGGGTGCTTGTGTAGGACAAATTAATTTAGAACAAAATATTCTTTCCAATATATTAATATAACTTTTTGCTGTTCTTCTCACAAAGGTTTATATGGGAATAATTTAGCCCTGTTAGGTGGAATATGATCTTTTCAGTGATGCTCTGGCTCTGATTGGGAATGGTTTTCCATATTAATCGGCCCTCAGTGACTCCACTAACTCCTACCGTAAGGCTTAATCCCATTAGCATGCTTTTTTTAAGGGTTCTACCCTGCAATCAGCCCACTATAGATCCCTGGCTGAGGATCTGCAGCAATGTATTTATCTATCACTGAAATCCATTGGCTGGGCGGGTTCTTCTTTGTTTCCAATGATCTGTGTTTTGTAAAGTTAATAGCCAATAATGGAATAGATAATGGGAGATTAAAACCAGGTCTTGAGTAACTCACCAGGTATTTAGTGACTCGATTCAAAGTGGATGTGCCTTCTGGGTGATGTATTTGCATATTTGCTTCTTAAATATTCACATTTTTTTGTCGTCGCTGGTAGAGACGTCCTCCGAGACGAGAGCTGAGGCATGGAACCAGGCTGTACCTCATCCTGATGTGTGTTAAAGGTTCAGCAGAACTTTTCCAGGGATCTGTCCTGTCTCTAAGAGCCGCTCCTAGGAATTTCCTTCCCCGTTAATTTGTGTCTCTCCACCTCATCCTCTTGCATGGACGTTCCCGTCCGCCGCCGGATGTCTGTTACGTAATGGGACAGCCCCTGCTCATAAACATGAGTCTGGTCCACACATGCCGCATGGGGAAGTGTTCCTGGTGGGTGCGCTGGGGATGGGGGGGGGTGCCCATTTGAAAATACATGGTGATGGCTTAGTGGTTAATTTAAACACATACATATGAGTGTCACCGATGGGGAGGAGAGGGGTCAGCGTTTGGCCCTGTCAGTCTCTCAGGCCGTCATGCTATGAGCGGCCAGTAGCTCAGTGCGCAGAATCACTGTTCCTGTGATCAGAAGGGAGCTCTGGCCTCAGCTGAATGCTCACATATCCGTGGGCCCTGGAGCAAGGCCCCTAACCTCCAGCTCCAGGAGTGCTTCATGCTGACTGACCCTGTACTGTGACCACCAGAGGCGGACATTTCAGGTCCAGAAAGTAAAAATCCAGACCAGGATTTTGTTTCAGCCTACTAGTTGAGTATAAAGAATGCCAGTCACATAGTACTCAGCTGGTTGGTTGAAACAAAATCCTGTGCAGGATTTTTACTTTCTGGACCTGAAATCTCTGGTGACCACCAACCTAGCTCTCACATTCATACGTGTCTGATCGAGTGATCGAGATTGAGGCAGGCAACGAGAACCTTTCCCATGTACCTGTACTGAGCACTGATGGACCCCTCCCAGGCAGGTGGGTGGCGCGGGGGACACTGTAGTGCTTTTTAACCCCTGCGCAGTGATTGGAGTCAATCTGACCCCAGAGCATCATTAAACGGTAGGCAAATTTCACATGGGGATATTACCACTGCACAGGGGTTAAATGGTTACATGATCAGGTTGGGAAAGCTCCTCCTCTCAGAGCTTTGGGCTGTCCGCGTCGGGGGTTCCTGTAGGAGACCATGGGATCCACTCGCTGTACTGTTGGGTAGCATTGGTGGGTGAATTTAGTCAGGGCTGACCCTGGGGCCTGGGGACGGAGAGGCCAGGTGGACACGGTGTGGGAGGCGGGCCGGGATGTGAGTCACGCTGTACAGACACTGTCTGGAGCACTTTAGAAGCGGCGAAGACGGAAGCTGACGTGCCGTGTGCTGCCTTGGAGGGGGTGAGTCTTGCCGCGAGGCCAGTGAGGAGCGCTTTCGTAACCAAGGTGAATGTTCCGGAAGATGCAAGGTCCAGAGCTCCATGATTTCAGATCTGATCTAGGACGAGTGCTTAAAAAAAATCTTCAGCAGCTGAGTTTTCCAAATGATTGAATTAAAGAGACAGGGGGTGGGGGGGGGGCATAGCCTTTCGCCATCACACCATGAGAGTGTGCACCCCCCCCCACAGTGTCTGGGTCTTATTCAACATTGTGGCACAACTGCGATAAACTCTCCAGGGATAAGTCTGGGTGGGTGTGGGCTGGTTATATTTCCAGGGCTGGCAGTCATGAAAAAGACCCCCCCCCCCACCAGATGAGGCGTGGTGTGGCAGCAAACGGTGGGATGGAGCTGTGTGCTTTGGGATGTGATCACAGGCATTAGCCCATATAACATGTTTCAGTTTGTAGTGTCCTTGAACAGAAATACGGCCCCTGTCCACATCTGCTATCCATGCAAGTTAGGTCAAGGGTTCGAGCGCAGCCTGGGCCCTGCCTTTTTGCTCGTGGGCATCCACGTGTGTGTCAGTGTGTTGATTTGTGTCCCCTCTTCACAGCCTCTTCAGCACCTTACCAGAGACCCGACCACGAATTCCAGTGATTTCGACACTCTAGTGTAAGTCAAGAACCTTAGTCATTCTGAACGATACGATCCATGGGTCTATACACTGTGATCATAATATAAAGACACAAGACATTTAATCACATACGAGACATGAGACACATAATACAAAGACACAAATTCAGCTAAGAATCCAGTTTTAAAAGTAAACAAAAAAATACAGTTTATAGCTTCAGTGAGTCGTAGTTGAGTAGATTTTGGTCAGTTAACATTTTTGTGAGGTTATTGTTCTTAACAGTGAATCATTCTGGGATTTATCAGGTTCCGTGGCTCAGTCCAGGGCAGAAACGCACCAGGCTGACTGCAGCACCATTGATCTGGAACCCTGCGTGTCTGCAGTAAACCTGACACTGAGCGTTTGGGACTGTGGCTGCAAGATCTACTTACAGTCACACTCCTGTTGTTTTGTGGCTCAGATTTAATATTCCGCTTGAGGTCGGTGCGGTTTGTCATTAATGAAATGTGATTATTGAGAGGGAGGCATGTAAGTGTTGGGGGAAATCTCTATGCTGCTTTCACTTTAGTCTTCCTTTTTTTGTTGACATTCTTTTTTTTTATTGACGATAAAACAAATCATGTTGGATCCATCTGGAACCACCTCGCTAGTGGTTTTGTATGTACTCCAGTTTTCTGTTGTTTGCTTTGAGTCCAATTAAAATTTTATCTTCTTAAAACTTTGTCTTTCACCCATGTCTGGTTTACTAACAAAAACCACCCTGATTTAACTGTTTTTTTCCTGTTGGTATTTTAGTAGCTAATTACTGTAGACTTTTCCCCTTTAAATAATTTTAGTTTTATGTTTTGGGCTCTGTGTAATTGCCTGTTTTTCCATACTTTCATGCCGTGCCAGTGGTTCTGTTTATGAGGTCCATGGACTTGGCTAGTGTCTGCCTGGTGTTCTGTCCTGGCCCATTTACAGATGTGCATTTTACATCCCCGTGAGCTGTAATCTAACAGTGGACAGAAACCCAGAGGAAAACTGCACATTCTAATCAAATTAGTGAATCGAATTCGGCACAGATTGAATGCGCTGCCATCTATGAGATGTCTGCAGTTGCATTTAAAGCCAGGATGTGAAAGGGGGGGGGGCTCAGAGTTAAGACTGAGAATGAGACTTTATGTAGATTTGTTGTTGATTACGCAAACTATTAGACATGTCTTGTTATGTAAATGTCATTTTGTTCTTGAAACCTAAGCACTTGTAATATGGACTAGGGAGGGGAAACTACATCTGCAAATCTTTTGAAGAAATTCAGATATACATTACAATTATCCAACAGACCAGGCCCATCATCGCACTGTAGCCTAGGCCAGTGTGCAACCGGGTGTGAAAGGCGAAACCTGCAACCTTAGACTGCTACTGTCTGAAGTGAGGACAATGACCAGGCAGTAACATAGCAGGACAGACCCGCCAACAGCAGCAACAAAAAAGTTAACTAAATTGTGGTGTGGAATTAAACTATGAAGCAATTGACACAGGCTTACGTGCATAAAATAACTTAAAACTTAAACAACATTGTGCCATTAAGTCCTGCTTTTGGTTTAGGCTACATCTAAATATGCTGGCGCAGTATTTAACGTTTCATGACGTCTTGCTGCCCATGCATTATACGGTGGAACTTCTAACACAGCATTATTTATTCACTGAGCATGGCGGGGGTCCCCACAATAAAAACTGCCAGCAAAATCCAAAACTGTTTCCAGACTGCGCTTCTCGGGTTCTGGGGAGTTATTATATTCTTTACCACATTCTTCTTCTGATTCACACATTATTTCGCTAGTTTCCTTGCTGGTTTGTATCAGCCGTTCTAGTCAAATTAATTTATGGAAGTCTGCCCCTAGTGGCAGATCCTGTATTGCGCATTAAGTGACATGGACCATTTGGCAAAGCAAGAATCAGGAAACGTGTGTTAGGTGACTTAACGGCTGTCTGCATAAAACACCAAAAAGCCTGAACATGTATTTTTTTAAATCCAATTTTTTTTGAATGACGAAGTTCGACCTCTCAGCTCTAGCTAAGGACGGATGGTGCAGCATCTATACTTTATGGTGTGATTCTGTGAGGAGCGCAGTGATGCTGACACCTCCTGAGTGTCTCTCTGAGCAGTTCTGCCTCATTGCCTCACCTTGGGTCCAGCTTTGTTTCGCATGCTCCTCACACCCGCTGCCTTTTCTTTACGGAGGCCTTATTTGACAAACACCGGCACTGAAGGCCACCTGACCCTGAGCCCCACCTTCGATGAGCCCTACATGGTCTCTGAGCAGTTTCTGTAACATCATCCAGCCGCTTCCCATCTCCAAGGGGGCCACACTGTAATATTATATCCCTTATTTCTTGTCTGAAGTAAACATCCACTTTTGATCACACCTGCGCTTAGGTGTTCCTTCTGGGCTCTGCACGGGTCTGCTTCATCTGATGTGGGATAAAGCATACCCTTCACTTAAGCTGCGTTACGGAGCAGCATTACTCCTCCTGGGGCGGGGGCGGGGGCGGTGGGGGGGGGGGCTGATTCATCTGGAGTAGGGATAGTAAGATTCGCTGATACGCATCGCTGCCCTGCCATAGAAGGTCCTGATGTGGAAAAGAAAAAAAAAAAGTGTGCACCGCATGCAAATTGGGATGCAGTTTGGGATGATTATCAGCATCTATCTAAAATCGGATTGATGTAATTATTAGAAGAGGCCCTCTGCCTTTATTATTTAGGTGATTTTACATTTAGACTGATTTGGACTGATTCCCCCCTCTTTAAACAGGTTCTGTATCTGTACCGTATTGAAATGCACAGCATCATATTCTTTTGTATCGCATCATATTCCCTCGAATTGCATTGTGTTGAATCAAATCGTGACGAATCGCACTTCATGGCAATAGGAGAGAATCATATCATATCGCAGATGCGGCCGCTTCATATGTATCGTTAATGTATCGCATTGCTGGCGACGCATCGCGATGGCTATCGCATGGCTATCGCGATGGCTATCGCATGGGCCTGAGTGATGGGGACGCGCATTGCTATGCTAATCCTGCAGGCGTTCGAACCGCCACTGTCTCCTTGTCTCTGCCCTCCAGTACGTTAGGCATGCCAGAACCTGCATCGTTAGCGTTGCTCACCTTCCCTGTCCGAGATAGTTCAGCTTCCCTAAAAACAGGCTTTCTAGCGTTTCTGGTACCATACAGGCGTTTCTGGGAACTCGACCCACGCTGGGAACCTCGGGAGAAGTGTGGTTCTCGCTGGACATGAATAAAGCAGTTGGAACATAAGCAGGCAGGCTCTTGGTGCATCTGGCTGCCTCAAAGCCGCTCTCTTCCTTCCTTCCCGCGAACGTGCCCGGCTTCCTGAAGCATGCCGGGAAACACTGTTTATCCCAAATGTGCCCTAATTGCGAGAGCTTCAGGCCGAGACTTTGGAATTATTTAGTGGTGACGGAGTATCTCAGATTTTCCCATTTTTAGGGATTCTGACTGAAGTGTGCCAAGCAGATTGAGACAGCGGTTGTGTGCCTTTTATGACTTAGTCTAAATTAGCAGAGATGAGCTGGTCTACACCTGTGATCTGAACGGTTTTAAATGTTACTGATGCGTGCTTTAAATATTTATCTGGACGTATCTGATTTAATGAACAACTTCCCTGGTCATTTAATCTTTTATTTCTGCCCAAGAAGGAGCTAGATTTGTTTTTTTATGCTTAATTTTTACATTGTTAAAACCCAGAATGTAAGATGATCTTTGTCCATTATACTGTGTATATGCTATGCTATGCATACACACGTATACTGTGCATATGTGTGTATGTAAACTCATGTGTCCTTGAGTCTGTGTAAGTGACTGTGTCTTTGGGTAGCATAAATCTGATCAAAAAAGGCTTTGGACTTGAATGATAAGTACTATTAGCAAAGCATATGTTCAGAGACCAACCCTGGTGAGCTTGCAGAAGGCAGAGTGTCAAATCATCTGAAAATAGTACCAATAAAAAGGCAACATTGGGAATGTTCAGCATTTATAAATATGTAACAAATCACATTTCAGCCTGTCATAAAGTAGGAATAATAGTTAACATTTTGTTTGATTGGCTGTTACATTAATACTGTGTCCTACTGGAGATGACAGATAATTTCTTCAGTACAAAATCTGGTTTCATAGAAAAAAATCTATAGTTAGCCGCTGTCCTTTCTCTTACCAGGGATCCAAGTGTGGGTTAACTATATGTAGTTACCCTACAGACCTTTACAATCTCTGTTCAAATCTGGAGCCAAGCGCTATCAGCTTCAGAAGATGCACTTTCATATATCATATTTAATCCAGCCATTTGCCTAAAGTACATTTAATGTATGTATTATGCATTAATGCAAACACCCAGCAGCAATGTGAAGAGTCAAGAATCTCTTTGGCAGGGCTTTGAAACTCAGACTTGAAGATCCATGAGCTTCATTTGGATGATACCCGCTGTGTTTCATTGTTAGGTGTATTCTGGCAATGAGTGATTTCCATTGGTGGCCCGTTGTAGACTCACAGTGTTCAGGCTAACCTGTCCAGGATAGGTGCTTGGAGAACAAATGGATTGAGGAGTTCCTTGGAAAGAAACTTATTTGCTTGTTTCTGCGTCTGAGGACGTATGCTGTTCTCAAAGTAAAGGACAGCCCTTGTTGTAATTGATGGCTAAGCAAGCTCATAAGAAATGGGCTAGAGGCTTAAATCTCTGGAGGTACCCTCTCCATGTACCTTCAGCAAATGGCCTTAGCCAGCATTGTCACCCACCCACCCCCCCCCCCCTTATTAATGGGCAACCCTGCAAAATTTTGTCTTGGAAGCCGTGGAAGATTAAGAAGCGATTAAACAACGTAACAGTGTGAAAATCATCTATCTTTCCCCGAGACCAATCCGACCGGTTTCTGCCGGAATAGCCGTTTCATCCCAGTGGGGCTGTGTCATTGCGTCACCATCTTGTCGTGTGATATTGGCGTGAATTCGGTGCCGCGCGCCTAAACAAACACGTAGCCGCTTGGCGGGATGCTCTGTCCGCCAGGGTTTGCATCTCTCCTTGATGATTTGTTTTCCTTCGCGAGAAAGGATAGGCTAAACGAATTTTGTTTGAGGGGGGAAAACGTACAGAGCGAGCTGAGAGTTGAATATGAAGAGAGCAAATCAATGCCTGCTCTAGTTGTACTCAGAATATACCGGGGTCGGTTCAATAGAGATACGACCTTGTATCGGAATGCAGATTTAAAAGCGGCAGAAATATCTAACATTCGCGTCATGTAACCTATGTACGATCGTTTGCGTTTCATGAGGTGATTAAAAACTGCAGCTTTTCAAATATCATAAATTAAACTACACTAGTAATATTATGGAAAATAACCTGCTTTTTCTTGATATTTCCATAAATAAAAGATAATCATGTATAAATAATAGTATGATTTAATACTTCTATGGTTAAGGAGAAGACAGAGTGTTGGTGTGTTTGTGCTATAAGTCTGTCTCTCTGGTTTAGTTCAGAGAGAAGTTTTGTGCTGAGAACATTCGGGGTCTGTGTGCTGCTTGCTGGTGGAGTGATGGACTTACCTCTAGTGTCTGGGAACAAGAGGCCTGTCTAGCAGTGAAACAGAAGCAGCCCGTCTGCCCGCAGATCTGACGGTTAACAGGATACTCGGTGATGGACGTGGCATAGGCCGGTGCGCTGGCGGGTCGGGTCCCAGGAGGAGCACACCGGTGCATCCTGGGAAGGCAAGCTGAAGCAGGCCCATAGGTGTCCGTCTGCTCATGATGGAAAACTGTGGGCTGAAGCAGCCGCTAAACAGGGCCGTTACAGAAGGCCAGCGCGCAACTTCTAGACCACTGTGCTGGATGGCAGACTCACTCACAACCACTCCGCCCCCTTCTGGCCGACGTCCCCGCTCCCTGAACATTCGCATTGCAAGCCATATGGGCCCTTGGTGCGAGACGCCAAGATGGGAGAGGGTGCAGTGAGCCATTGGGGTTACTCACCCCAGAATTGTTTTCCTTGAATCCCACAAAGACACCCTGGCTTGTTTTTATATCCCTCAGAACGGATAAAAAGGTAAAATAAATAACATGATTTGAGAGCGTTTCAGCCGAGATGAAAGAGGAGCTCACATCTGGCCAGCAGGCCCCGGCAGGTCTAGGTAAATACACACTCCTTTTATGGAAGTCTTCCACCCACCAGCCTCAGATACCGCGTGGAGCACCTTCAAAGATCAGTAACCGCCGCATCTTTTTTAAATTTAGACCCCCCCGACCCCCACCGTCGGTGCTGCGTGCCGGTCGTTTCTAACCCGGCGCCCTCTCCTCGCGTGACCTCCCAAGCGATCGTGCCTTTCAGGACATTCCATCTCTGGGCCCAGGCCTGGGATCGCACAGAGCCGTCTGCCGGCGTTCCTCTCACCCACGTCTGCCTCGGCCATCTTCTCTGGTCACAGACCTTAACGTTTATTAAATTAACAATTATGGCCCTCGTAAAGCGCCCTGGGAGAGCCACCTGGCGTTTCCCGACGTACCCCCGCGGCGCAGACGTTCCCCTGTGGGGAAGAATTCCCGCTCGCCACGCCCCTAAATGCCATCCATGCGGGAAACGACGCAAAGGTTGCATTCCTGCACTGTCACCTTAACACGAACAAGCCTCTTCAGCTGGGAAGGGGTTAAAATAGAAAACTCTGTGATGGAAAACAGGTGGCCTGTGCAGTTCCAGGTGCCCCCTGGAAAATGGTCACTGATTCCGCCATTGCAGATCCCTGCCTTACCTCACCATGCCGGTCCAGGCTCCCAGTTCCACGCGGAACCATCCCCCCAGCGAAAAAGAAAAACCATGGAGCATCTGGGCTCTTTAGGTATATAACGGCTTAATCTGCCATTACCGTTTTATTATCTGTCCACAGAACATGTTTTTTAAAGCCATGTCTTAACAAGATTGTGGTAGCAGTAATACATCGTAAAGCAGGGACACTTTCTCATTCGTAACGGGGCGTGGAGTTCGCCGCTTATCGCCTCCTTTGGTAAGTGACTTTTGTGGGGTATCGCCGGCCCGTGTGCCATGTGCCGCCGCTGTCCGCTGCCGCTATCCGCGCGCTGCCGCCTTTCTCTCCCATTCTGCCCGCGTTGTCCATTCTAGTTCTGCATGGCGAGCCCGTTTCGAAAACTTCCGTCAAACTTCCCTGCGCTACTTGATGGAATCCTGTTGTTTTTCAGTTTTTGCATGATGATGAATGTGTTTCGGTCCCCCCCCCCCCTTTAGAAAAGCCGGCGTTAAAACTACATGTGCACAGTTCTCCCAGATCAGGAAGTTCTCCTGCAGATCCAGCTCAATACCGACCAGACGTCGGTCCGGCTCCTCTGTCGAGGAAGCTCTCCGCCTGATATGGATGTGAACTCTGCTTATTCAAGGACGGCGGACTTTCCTGGGAGACCTTCGATGCTCTAGTCAATTTACTCCTCCGCTCTTTCTCTGAAGTCCTTACAAAGGGTCCCCCATTGATCTCTACATGCTGAAAGTAATCACAGTTACTGTCCATCGCCAGCGACGTCACTGCCTTTTCTGTGTTCTGGCGCAGTAGAAGCGGCTGCAGCGGCAGGCTAATAGTGACCCCGGCATGGGTGCGTCTGAAATGATATGACCGCGTTAAGATGCATTTTAGTGCCGCGGCGTGTCAGGAAAATGACCTGTCTTTTATGGGATGTATGTATGTGCTCGTAAAAACTCCGGGCTCATTCTGCTCGGATCCGGCACTAATCCTAATAATCTAGAGTACAATTTTCATTCCTCTTTAATTTGAGCCAGATGCTGATATCCTAGATAAACAGCGAAATGATTTCAATTTCTTTTCTTACCCCGAAGATAATAAAGCATTAAAAGCACTTGAATGTGCACACACACACATGTTTATATAGATCCACACGTTTATATAGATACACACACGTATATATAGATACATACATACATACACACACACACGTATATATAGATACACACATACACACATGTATATATAGATACACACATGTATATATAGATGGATACACACACACACAGTCCATTCCTATCATTATGGGGACACTCTATTCATTCCTATGGGCATAACCCTGTTCCCAACTATGACACCCATAACCCCTACTCAGCCCTAACCTTAACCATAAGTAACCAAACAAACTATGAGACTTTTGGATTGCAGACAGATTTTTATATCATTGAAGTAATCCTTGTGAGGACTGAAAAAATGTCCCTACAAGGTAAAAATTAGCAGGTTTTTATCACATTGATGGGACATTGGGTCCTCACACTGTAATAATTACAAAGTCACACACACACATATGTATATATAGATTCACACATACATACACATTCTCACACACACAAACACCTGCATAGATACACACACACTCACACACACATGCATGTACGCTCATGGATACACATGCAAGCACATTCACACACACACTCTCTCTCTCCCACATGCATACACACAGATCCATACTGATCTTCGATTCCCTCCTTCTGAGCGTCTTGCTCCTGGCCGCGTGTCGGTAACTGCGCGTATTTAGAGGAAACAGCACAGTGATGGTAGGATAGGAGCCCTCCGATGGGTGGGGGGCGGGGCGGTACGTAGTCTTGCTGGTGTGGATCTCACTGCAGTAGCTCAGTGTTTTTGTGCGTGAGTGTGTGTGCTGCGAGAAACAGCAGCGTATTCTCGGGAGGGGGATTACATCGACAAACTGGAGAGCGCCCTTACAAGCTGTTTATTTTATCTGCGACACACGTGCGTTCCTGGGCAAATACGGAAAAACAGGGTAAAAACAGGCGCTGTACCCGGTACCCCGCCGGCCGCACGGCCCGGAGTTGAGACGCGAACTGGGGTCACGAATCCGCTGGTCTCATTTGTGTTTGTTTTATCGGCTAATGTAAACATGATAAATATGTATCAGATAATCTATCAGTTTCAGGCCAGCTCTACAGGGAACTGTTTGGATTTAATATATGCATGACCATCCCATCCAGGATGGATCCCAGCTTGCTGCTCTGTAGGTGTCACCCTGATCAGAGTGGTTAGAAGAAGGGTGGGTGACAGCAGAGTAATGTGCTGTCAGAAGGAAGTCCACAATATTTCAGTGTTACATCAGGGAGGTCTGTGTAACGTTGTCTCTAGGCATTATTTGTCATTTGGGGGCAGTTGCACAGTCTTGAAAAGTCCTGCTGTACCTGTTAGCGCTTTTAGGTGGGAGAAGAAAGTGCCCTGTGTCACTAATGAGGGCGGGCACATGGATGCAAGGCCAAGCTGAGGGGGAACCTGCCGGAGCTTCTGCACTGGACCCAGAGATCGGAGCCCTCCGGCGCCGGGTGTAGGTGGGAGCGCACGGTGATTTCGCGTACTTCCGAGCAATCCAGTTCTGCTCATAATGGCACCGGGTGCCGCATTAAACGCAGTGCCCTGTAGATACCCTCCACAAACATGAGCTCATGCTCGTAAATTTCGGGAGAGAGGGCACCGGGATGTTCCTGCGGCCCCGCACGGGCTCGGTGCAGCTCGTGGGCGCGGCGGCCCACCCCGTCGGAGCCACCCCCGGACGTCGACGGCGGGATAATTAAACACCGACGACAAAACAACAGTATCTATCACGGTAATGACTCTCCACCGGGAGGGTAACGGCCGAGCAGATGGCGCGCCCACCCCCCCCTCCCTCCAGGGAACCCTCCGTCGCGGCCGCGCAGGAGCCATCCGCGGCTCCGCACCCCCTGCAGGCCCGCCGGGGCCGTCCCGTCTGCGGTGCCCGGGTCAGGTCGCCATGAGCAACGGCTCCCATTTGCCTGGCGCTAAATTAGCCGTGTGGGCTGAGTGCCGAGTGGCCTGTTATTTGTGAAGGTGGAAGGGAGGGCTCAGCGCTGCCTGGGGGCGTGATGGGACATTTGTGCCGTGGTTTTTTTCTCAGCCTAATTCAGGGAGATTATGGAGAATGTGCCCCCCCCGCACCCATGACCACTCCCCCAGCATGTCAGTTCTGATAATTCCCTGATCATTCCATGGAACTCGTTCTGCCAAAGACGCTGGGGCCACTGCCCATTTTGTTCCATCGTCCATCTCGATCAGCCTGTAGGATTGCGCCCATCTCACGTCCAGATTTCCATGGCGACCCGCCGCCGCGCAACTGGGCTTTGCCGTCCCGGCACCGTGAACGAATCCCTCTCAGACGCGCCAGCGTCCTGATAGTTAACTCTGTTCACGCTTTTCATTCGCTCGACTTTCCCAACTTCCTGTCCTTTTGTATCCTTTTTTTCTTGCGTCAGAATCGAGCGGCGGAGGGGTGTTGGAAAGCCCCGTGGGAGCTCCGGCCTTCCAAAGTGACTCACGGTGTCCCGGGACGGTGACGCGCGATGCCCTGCTGCCATCAAAGGACGCCATCATTTCAGGACCACCTCCTTCTCCTGGAAATTCTGGCAACTTGGAATCAATGGGGTCTGGAGTTCCTGTGGCAACTGCTGTGATTAGATTGGTGGAGGGGGGGATTCCAGCGTCATTGCCAGTGCTGATTTTTCGGTCCCCCCTATCTTGTTCGTAAGAGCATTCTTCATTATGGCCCAGCCATTACCAGAGCCTTCTTTCCGTGATGATAGAAGTGGCCGTCTTTCTTTTTAATATCTGAGAAATGTACGATAGCTTATCTTGTTATGCGCTGAATAGCAAACAGGAATTAGGAACCAAATATAAAAAATAAAAAGTCAATCGGATGTGAGGTGAGGCAGACATGAAAGGCCACTTCTAAAAGCCGCTTTCCATGTGTTTTTAATTAAAAAGGTACGTACGGCCTTCGGTGGTGCATATTTTCACATCTACTTCATCTGCAGTTTAATAAGTAAAATAAGGCTGTCGACGCTTTGAGGATCACGCACCACGGCTGGTGGAATTAAATGGGGTCCATTAGGGTAAATAAACGCTCACACTGGCCTTTTCCCTCCTATCTGGATCCGTCATCAGGACCCAAACCACCAACGCCCAGCCTTCGCCTGCCAGACTTTTTGTATTACCAGCTATGCCTGTGTTGTGTCACGTGAACATTAAAGTCGAGAATCAATTAACATGAATAGGAAAACATATGACACTTTTATCTCCGGAAAATTCAGTACCACGGAGTAGATGTCAGGATTCTTTGTCCGCTTCTGCAGTTTTATGAACGGAGAGTCTGAACTTCTTCATACCAACCTATTACAGTGTAATGAAATTTATACTGCAATTATAATCTGGTGTGATTACATATGAAAATGGTAATGCAATTATAACAATTTTCTTATAGTCAGATTATGAATATTATGATCTTTTTAGCTTTATAAAATTTTATTCAGTCGAGTTGTTAGATATTGAATTGTGCAGCTTGCTTAATGGTTGAAAGTATATATCCCCCATATTAGATTGAGCTAAAAGATGCATTTTTTCCTTACAAATAGAGCTCAACATACAGACTATTGCAGCAAAAAAGCATTAAAGCACTGACCTTTAACCTCTTGCCATTCCTCCAGTAAATAATCTGTGAGGCGTTTCGGTGTCGCACCCTGCGTTGCTCTAAATTATAACTCTGCCTTTCAGTAAATTCAGCACCAGGTCATCCTGGTATGGGGGTTTCAAATTACTGAGGGACGCTGGGGGTAGAGGGTTGGGGGCGTGGGGGCAGGGCCCCACCCGTGGGCTAAAAGCATTTGTTGAGTTTATAGTTTTAACCTTTACCCATTAAAAAAGGCTCAAATATTCCACTGTCGCTTATCTAAAAGCACCATGTTCTTGTGGTTGTAAACATCCACACAACGTCAGCTCTCAAAACACTTGCCTGTAGGACTGTTTTTAAGTTTTGACAATTAATTAACGAAGCCCCCAAAACACTTTCAGTCCCATCTGTTTAGTCAGAATAAGGCTCAGATGGTTTGTGAGTGTATGTGCAGTAAAACAGTTTTTTATAAATTATTGATGTAAGTCTGTTTCCTTTTTTCCCTTTTATTTTTCCTGCTGAAGTAGTTGAGTATAATTAAAGTCTCTGGGGGCCCTGACTGCGAGCAGGATTAATCCCACGCGACATCCTTCCATCTGCACATTAGCTCCCAGCTGTGAGTGTGTCTGTAGTCGGCAATCCCGGGGAACTCTCCATGATTCGGGGCGGGGGGGCTGCGGCTGTGGGGGGGGGGGGGCAT
>JAODKL010000081.1:4619112-4645165 GCA_026780765.1 Petrocephalus schoutedeni | reverse complement strand
ACTGGTGCAAACACTGGCATGCCGTCGTTGACTCGGATCCGCCATCCGCCATGGTGATCCCCCATGCTTGCAGGGATCTCATTTCTGGATATGATTCGCTCTTCATTTTCCCAGATAAGGCCCTCCCATCCCTAATCCGATTTATACTAATGGCCACCCAGCGTGATCATTCGGGAGAATGAGAGGCCAGAAGCCGCAGGGTGATTTAAGTCTCCCCGCGCAAGGTGTTTAGGACGGCGTAATGTCGCCGGTTTCTTGTTTTCCGCTTCATTTTTCCAACTGATCTCCGTGCCACCCATTTCCCAGGCCAATCGCTGCCACACACCGAGAATCCCGATGAAGCCCTCGGCTGCGCACGTCAGTGAAGTCTGCAGGCCAATCACATGATTTAAATCTCCCCGAGGCTGTCCTCCGTGGATGGTGATTGGTCAGGGAGTGCCAAGTTACTTGCATGTGGGTGCATGGATTAGGTAGCCCCGCCCTCACCTTGCCACATGATATACGGATGGGTGAGCAAACAGAATGTTGAGACTTTTCACTGTGGCTGGCTCATATATAAAAGACATGCAAAGCTTTCCTTACCTTTAACAGCGGAATATTTTAGCAACATGTAACATTGTATTCTGCCTTACAGAGCAGTATATAGTCAGCATAAATAGCTTAAGCAGTTTGGGGTCAGTGGTTCAGAGCAAAAGTTTTTGTTTATACATACCAGTGGTTCCATGAACATCTTGCCAGGTTATTTGAAAATGTAAGTTCACATTGTGTTTGTCCCTGTTTTTAGTGTTAGTCTGAGCCGTCTTGTCAGAGATGGCAAACTCTATATCTCAGTTCCAGACTGACTCTCAGATTTCTCTACACGAAAAGTCCTCTGCAAGGGCTGTATTACATTCTAGTGAGTGTTGAAAGAAATACGATTTCCGTAAATGTCTTGGAAAGTTTAGTCACACGGGCCTGTTTGTTCCGGTGGTTTATCTTCAGTAGGTTATCTGTGTCTGCGCCAGTTGCCTGTCACACCTCAGGAGTCTGATCATAAAAGTAGTTATGTGTGTGTATGTTTTATCTTGTACATCTCTGAGGTCTTTTACTTAGGGAAAGATACCCAGAACAAATGATCTCTAAGCAAAAATATAACTATTCATTCCATTAAACCCTGGTTGTGTTAAAGTGAGATTTTTTTTTCTTTTTATTTAAAAAGAAATGGCAGCGAATGTGTCAGACAGGATTTGATGATGACTTTAAACTGGGCTATCCTAATGAGAATACCGCCAGGCAACATGTGTGGGTAATTGGATATCATAGCGATTGTGGGGGTCTCAGCCGTCTATAGCAGAGAGGCAGTCATTATGGGCTTTGTGTTAACGGGCTGCTCCGTACCCGAGCACGTTCGGGGCTGGAGCTGTGTTCTTAGGCCAGTTTATGGGGGTTTAAGCTAATTGTTTGCAGGGAATCGCTCCTCGTGTGACCTACACGGTACCCGTTCCCACACGCTCTTAAAGGGAGGTGCGGGCGTGTCCACGGGCCTCTCTGTCTGGCTCCCGTACGCGTAATGAGCTCTCGGGGCTGATGGGTTACCAGAAGGGAGCTGCTGTGTCACATGACGCTCAGAGCTTTTTTTCTCTCCCTTTCCCCATTGTGGCGGTCTCTGTTTTCCCACATAAATGCGCATTATGCTGGAAATTGGGCTGCACTGAACCAGCCGGCAATCACCGCGCTTTCTGTACGGAGGCATTATGTGCACATCCGATCTGCCCCAGAAAGCTGGAAAACCTCATTATCTGCAAGTGCATCCATCCAGCCAGCTGCTTATCTTGGTCATGGACAGAGGAGGCCTGGAGTCTATCCCAGGCAGCACAGGGCACAAGGCTGGGGTACCGCATGGCAGGGATGCCAGTCTATTGTGGGGCACATATGCGCAGACTTTCACACAATCTTCCTCTATGGGCATTCTCTATAAGAAAACCAACATGAGAACATGAGAACAAACTCCACATACAGAGCTGAGGTGACATTCGAACCCCTAACCCTGGAGGTGTGAGGTCACTCTGCCCGCCTCCCCCCCTTATTTACAACTGCTTGCTTCATTTATTATTCTGTATCAGACTGAAATAATCCATCATAAGTTGTTTATCATCATCCAGGCCACATTTCAGAGGTTCTGCTCTGGTGTCTAAGTTTATAATGTGTGATGGCTTTTTTATTGGTCCTTGGCAGGATACATTTGTTCAGAATGGGGAGCGTTTTATTTCCACGCAGCACCCATACCTGCCCACCGCTCCTTCAGGTAACCATATCGCTGTCCGCCTCCAACTTCATTATGTGGCAGGTTGTTTTGCGAAAAACATGTTTATGCCAAGCGAGACGGGAGCGATTGTGAATACTCCCACTGTCCAAAATAAGAGTTGTCATTTGTCAGATCGGAAGATGAAGCGATCACAAGAACCAGAGCTGGTCTGTCGAGGCGAATCAAAAGCTTTTGGAAATGCCAAGCTGCACTTGTGCACAAATGAGTCTTCAGGCAATACAAATGGTGTGAGCTGTGAGAAGTGCTCTTTATAAATTAGTGTGCATATCATCGTTTGATGTGCTGCAGGTCTATGTGCACATCGTCGTAAGGGTTCTTGAAACCAGCAAACTCACATTATATCAGAATTTAACAAAATTAAATTAATGAAAAGAAATGTCATATACAGAATCTCTAAATAAATCTATTTTAAAACTGACTGAAACATCCTTTCTAAGGGGGTCTTCTGTCCATTCATTCCTCCTCGAACAGGAAAATTCACTTTAAGTGGGTGTGAAATAATGGGATTGTCCATCCGCTCCAAGCCAACCACCCCCTATCCCCACTGTTGTCTGTCATTGGCCATGTTCTATATAGTCGTGATGCATTAATTACATTTTAATTTGTCTTTTGAAAGAGGAGCACAAATTGCCCCATGCTGTTTCGAATTTTAAAAGTGCTTTTCCTTGAGACGCTGGCGAGCAGCTGTTGAACAGCACGGGGCACCGCCGTGTTTCCGTTTCGCATCTGCGCGTCCCGAGCTCTCCCTGCATCGCCACTGCACGGAATTATATAACTGGCGATGTACTGAGGAGGAGCATGGTCATATTGCGTATTCCCATCTGCGTGCGAGACTAGATCTGGCCCCCTGGATGGTCCGGGTTATCTGTCAGGCCCCCCGGCTTTCCACCAGACCTTTGGTGCTCCGGGAGAGGGGCTAACTGAGTTCATGTGGTCCCATCTAGAAGGTCAGTGCTCTCCTGGAAAGGAGAGCTAACACCTGCGTGGGTCTGATGGGACTGGGGCCAGACTGGAACAACTTCAGCTAGCTTAGCAGGAAAACATGCCCGGCCCGGGCGCTGAACCCTGATTGGGGGCGCGTGGGGCAGGGGCAACACTCAGGTCCTCCTTTTGTCGTATGACTTAAGGGGTTTTGTGTGACGTGACATATTTTTGGAGTAATTTAGTGATGGGAGGCTTCACATCCAGCTGCGTTCTGACAGTTTAGAGTTATAGGAATGACAGTGACTGATCCCCCCCACCCCATTGTGGATTTGGAAGCTCAGATTTTCTCCTCACTAACTACAACAAGTACAACAAGTTTTGCTGGTTGTGAAGGAAAACAAATGTAACTTGACTATTTCTATGCATGGAGAACTACAGTCAAAGGAAGAGCAGCCTCAGTGACCTTGAGCTCATCATGGAGGATCAGCTTTGGTCACCTTGAGCTGACCTTGGAGGATCAGCTTTGGTCACCATGAGCTCACCCTGGAGGGTCAGCCTTGGTCACCTTGAGCTGACCTTGGAAGATCGGCCTTGTTTACCTTGAGCTGACTTTGGAGGAGCGGCCTTGGTTACCATGTGTTGGCCTTGGAGGAGCTTGGTCACCTTGAGCTCACTTTGATCACTGACTTTGGGGGGGGAGGCTTAGTCACCTTCACCTGACCTACTATTCCAGATTCCACTTTGCTCTGTGGTGGAGCTTGTGGGGAACCGACTACCACACCAACAAGCGACTTTAAGAGCTCTTTAAATGGCAAAAACACATTCTCTCGTGTACAGATGCTGACTGAAATATACCATGCCAAATATACCTAATATAGTGTATTCGGAAACATATTTATATTATATTATTTTTGGTATCATCTGCTTTTCAGAGTTTGATGTGCTGCAGGTCTAAGTGTATCTAAAATGGCTGTCTACCGCTGACACATCGGGAGTATGCAGGGCCGAAGTGGGCCGATTCCATATGTCTGTGTTAGAAGGCTGTTTGAAGTAGGTCAAAATGTAGTTGACTCTGATCTCCTTGTTTTCCTTCTTCAGAACCCCCCGCCTCCAACCACCACCACCCTTTTCCGAGATACGGGTGGTACACATACCAAAGACGCTTCAGGTCAAGAGTTCACCACATAAACCCCAGATAGAATCCAGATGAGACACTTTTGCACTGTGTGTTTTCATGTAAATCGGCTTATGATTGGAAAAGCACAGCTGGACTTGTCATGCGACACCTTTAATTCCAGAGTTTTATCTTACCAAAGTGTGTATCTTTTCAAATCGAATAAAATAAACTGTTTGCCTCACTTGCAAAAAAAAGGCAAAATTCCAGAATTTTGTATTTTCCTCTCTCATTGTATGAGGTATTGATCTTTTTTAAGTGCAGATATGTGCTTCAGTTATTCACTCGCAGCAGCTTATCATCGAAGCAGCAATGAAAAATAGACACGCTGGACGAGAACAGAGCGTTTATTCAGTTTATGCAAACCCTCAATGATCATTTAGGTCGCATTGTAATTGTGAAAGAATGTATTTAATGGAGGCCGCAAGGTCTCTAGACAGAATGAGTCTCGAATGCAGAGCATGAAACACCATTGAGTGCCATGGGGCGAGAGGTGGGCGTGCATCTCTTGTCTGGTGGCAAACCCCTTTTGCTTGTGGTTGGTTCCCCATGGTATAGAATCCTTCTTCAGTCACACCAGGCTCCTGACCACTTCCTCAGCCCCTGCGTACCAACAGGCCAGCCGTAGCTACGTTCCTGTTCCATTCTCCATCCAACTCTTCTTTGCTGTTTCACAACCCCCCCCCCCCGCCCCCCGAATAAATTCCCTGTTCCTTCCTCCAGTCCCCGAGTCACGTGGATCTGTCTGCTGTCCCATCCGAAGAAAGTCTTCCAACAGGCTCCCCAGGGGCGTGTGCGTGAGATGTCCTTGCTCGGAGGACATGTGGGAGGGAGCGAGCAAAGACTCTCCTTCATTCCGCAAACGGTTTCCTATTGTCACTTTTTTTATAATGAGACGCTGTGTTCTCCTGCTTCTTACATGCGGAGCATGGCGGAGCCAGTGGTAATTATGGATTGTTTTTCTTTCCTCTCTTTCCTTTGGTGGGAAATGTTTTGTGGCCGTGTCTTTGTGCATATTTACTCAGTGCAAAAGCAAAGTAAACTGCCCGAAATTTTTATGCGGTGACTCACTTCAGTGGGGTGAAGGATTGAAGCACAGTCCAATCTTAAATTCAAAGCACATTTTTTTGTTATTAAACCGTTAGAGGATTTAGTTAAATTAGAAAAATATAATGCGCGTCCCCGAAAGATGTAGTAAATATGAGTTGGCTCTATCCCTTAATGTTTAATTGCGAACCATGACTTTAAAAACTGGGGCCTTGCCTCAGTCATCTGGCACCGTCTCTCGAGTGTGACCTGTCACACGTCAAATGAGTCAGGGGGCGTCCTGTTTACTTTTCTGCACCTTGTTCCGTCAAGCCATCTCTGGGAAAACAGGGTCCACTTCTGACGTGCCGCAAGCCCGCAGCAGGCAGGTCTTTTCCTTCTGTCGAGGGCTATGAATCGGCAGCCTAATGCCTTCCCTTTGTCATTCCTATCAGTCCCGGAGAGGTCTCTGAGCCCAGTGCCATGAGGGCTAGCAATGGGATAAGACGGTTTAATGGAATCCACATACGTAGTGATTCGAAAGACATTTAAGTTAATAAAGGGCTGAAGGAAAAAAAACACATATGATACCGCTACGTTAAGGAAGTACACGTGTTCTTCTTATCTCTGCACATCTGTGTGCAGTAATGAAAATGTGCAGTGTAGGACTAGAATGAAGAGCTTCCCCAAAGGCTTAGCCAAAGCCCTAAGCCTGTCCTCCAACCAGCCGCTAGTGCTAACCTTTGATCAGCACACACACCCGGGCGATGCGCTCACATGTAAATAAAAGCGGGAAGTGGATCGCTAAGCGCTAAGCGGCTCATCTGACGGAGCGCGCGATAAGCCATAAAGACGCTAACGTCTAAATCGGCGGCTCCAGTCCGCTCAGGTGTAAGTCTGCTGGGTTTAGGATTACGTAAGCCTCACGTTAGCGTAAGACAGATGGTACGACGGTGAGGGATGGTGCGCTACGAGTCTCCCACGAAACATTGCTTTTACGAGTGAAGCACTATTTGTTTTGCCTCTGCTGATGGCACACGATCTTAAGGAGGAAGATATCTGGGCCAAATTAATCTTCGTTTTGAAAGAAATAGCAGAGTTGGAACTTTAGGTATACCTAGATTCTTGTAGATTATAATGGTGAGGGCTGTTTTCTGTCTGTTTCCTGTCGTGACTTTGTCGGAATAAACACTCGCCATTCTCGATCCAACCTTGACGGCCCAGCCCAAATATTAGCAACGAGGGGAGAGGCCAGTTTGACCCAAAGCTGTTAATACACACCATACAATTTATAAGGAAGAAACTAATCGACATGCAATGAAAGCGATGCATTGTAAAGGAAAAATGCATTTTAATTATGCTACCCTAAAATCCCTCTATTTGTAAGACCCTCAGGTTGAGGATATCTTTAAGGCAGCCACGTGTTTAATGCTCATGACGAGGCTGTGTTGAAGATCGACTCGCTGTGATCCTGCCTTTGCTGAAACGTTTCATCTACTTCCTTATTTGGGCACGTAGCTGCTCGCAGGGTTTGCCACGAGCTAATGGAAGGAGTCCAACCGCTCCAGGTGGGAAGAGGGAACGCTCTTTTCCCCACAAGCAGCAGGAATGGGATTAGCAAAATGTTAGCTTTGGGTTTAGGCAAGCAGTTTCTGGGGCCCCGTCCACTGATGCAGAAGTACATACAATGGCCCCTGATTCCCAACTCACACACAGACGACGTGTTAATCGACAGGCTGTGGATGGTGCTATGCTTAATAGGCAGCCATTACCTCAACACCCCCACCGAATGCGATATATGGACCCTTCCGAAGCTGCGGATAATATCATACCCAGCTGTGAGAACTGCTAGAATGGTATGCACCAATGATTGGCAATGTTTTATAAAAGACCGTATCGCAACAAAGACAAAGTATGACCATTAAAAGTGATTTTTAAACATAAGTCATTCTTTTGACATTCCCGGACAACATAGAGGAAAACATCCATGCCGGTTTGTGATTTTTTTTTTAACCAGGCTGCAGTTTTCTGCAGTTGAATGCACCCAGATTTTATTGCACCCAGCAGGAGTGTGAACAGTAAGACCACAAGTGATTACCGCGGCCGAACTTGATGTATAGGGATCCGTAGCTGTGTTACAAGGGAAATTGTGGCAGGATTGCGCCGCCGAATGCATGATGTGACAAGAAAAGGTGCTTAAATCAAGAGTTTGCTGTCAAAGAACAATAGTGGAAACTACGGGCTTGTGTGCATGTTTATTAAAGGACATTCATACGAACAATAGACACCGGTGAATGGTCCTTTGTGATTGTGACAGCTTTTCTCATCCGTATTTAAGCTATATGTAAGGAAAAAATTTGAATGCTGAGGGGGGTAAAAGGTAAGAGCCCTGGCTGTCAAGCAATCAGCCTAAAAATCTGACAGAGCAGATAATTTATGTTGAGTGGAAATGCTATAAAGTCCCCGCTAACTCACAATTCCGCTTCCAGCAGACATGCTTAACACGCAAAGGCCTCAATAAGCGTGATGTGTCTTAATGACTTCTCACATATCTTCTCTTTGGACTTCTCTTGTATGCTGTGAACTTTTTGGTGACCTCTTAACATACTGTCAAGGGTTTATTAGTTATTTATTTATTAATTTAATCATTATTATTTTTGGTCTTTTTGGTGCGTCCATGACACCTGGAGCCGCGGAGGTCTGGGTCACCCTTCAGTGATCTGGATACTTGAAGCGCTTAAAGGGTTTGTCCGTTAAACGCGTCCGCCCCCCGTCGCCACTCCGGCGGTAAAGCACCATTAGCGCCGTTTGGGCCGATCGCTGCCATTTAGACCCAATGGGGCAGCTCATCGCAACTAATGTTTTTATGCCGCGTTAAAATGTCATCTTTTTTTAAATTTGCCCATGCCGCCGTGTCACACTGAGAGCGTAGACACCATCGGTGAGATAAATGCTGTCATTGTCTTTGGTGCGGTGCGTGTAGGAGCGAGTTTAATGTATGTAAAGGGTTTTACTTTAAGGCTGCCATGGTAACCGTGACTTTCCGGAATGAACACTGCGGGATCGGTTTGGGGGAATATGGCCAAATGAAATGTCTCTGCTATCTCCACTGTACAGGACCCCTCCCATTTTACCCCCCACCTTTACTTCATAATCATTTGTCTGCATCCAAATCATTCAACATACACATATTGGAATTTTAGATTCACTGTGTCAGTCCACAGCACAATTTTTCATACTGAATGTTAATATTTCTCAGTGCTATAGGACTGAATATCAATTTCTTGTATGGAATCAAAAACTGTTTCAGTACAGGCACACTGTTATAAAATATAAATGCACGTATTCTCTATGTTTGAGATTTTTACATTAGGGTTAGTGAGCAGCGCATAACTAGTCTGTGGGTTTTGATCAATCTTCATGGTAATATTTCACTTGAGGGGATGCTAATAATGTAGTAGGACATGCTTGCTTGAGGCGTTAATTAACCATTAACTAAGTGTGAGTTCATCACTAATCAGTTACGACGGTTCCTGTATTACATGTAGGAATTATGTTCGTTTATTATTAACTAAATCTTTAACTGTTAACTAATATAGCTCCTGAATGGAATACATGAACCATCATGATTGATTGATGAGCAAGTATGGGATCAGTACTACTAACACTTGGTTAACTGGTTAATTAATGCATTAATAAGCATGTAGTACTACATTATTTGTGTGTCCAACTAAAGGGTGACCATCTTCACTAAGTTTTGCTATAAACTTTAGCACTTTAGCATGTCAGAGGGCAGGTGGCGAGCAATGTTCCGGATGTTTCTTGTGGTTTTTTTCCGAAGCCTTCGAGTATCTCTCCTTTTAAACTCGCGGATACCGGTGGCTACATTCTGAACACTCTCCTGTCCTGACCCGTCATTTCATCGAAGCTCACCTGTCCAGCCTGCCTGTCTCCCTGTTATTTTCCTTTGGCTCATAAACACAGCTGGCAACACAAAGCATCGTCCTTCGCAGGGCCTTGGCTTGAATGTGGCGTGGCCTGACCCCAGATCAGTTTTTTCTTTGTAGTCGAGTCTCTTGAACCTCAGATTCTTTGATGTATTTTTTTTCACGGGCCATTTCCGTGCTCACTTTGAAAGCATGCATATTTTGCCCGGTGCGTGAAGCAGCCTGCCTGGAAATACGAATAAGGGGATATGTGAAGTAAAATGTTTCGGTCGGTATCAGGTCGAGACCGCGGTCACGCCTAGAAAGTGGACAAAAAACGCTGCAGTAAAAGCCAGCGACTCCAGGCTCTGACATGCGTTTATCGGAAGTCCGTGCCCTAATCCGTCTCTTCTGGATAACGGCTTTTCCAGTCGAGAGCCAATCTAGTATGGAGCGTCCATGGTTAAGAATGGGGTGGTTTACACACAGGTTAGACGACAAGCCCGTCCCCTAGATGCCTGGGGCGATTCTAGGATTTTTTGTAAGGTGGTGGTGGGGCAGTAGAGGGGCCCTAATTTATATAGAAGGGCCAATCTCATCACTAGCCAGTGATATGTTTTCAATTTTTGAGTGACAGGGGAGGGAGCACTCTGGAGGCCAATCAGCTTTCAGCTGGAGCAAGTGTCCCTGTGGCTCTGCCCCTGTTCCCCAGATACTCATTGAGAAGGAGTCCGGACCTCTTTGGAGACAGACATTCCTCCTGAGCCTTCATGCCACCTCGCCTCAGGTGTGACAGGTTCCCTCCACATCAGCTGTACCTTCTTCTGCTACCTATCCGTGTGCTTATTACAGATTTGTTTGTATGTGCAGATTTGTTTTATCAAAATATCTTGCGTATGTTGCATATTTACTCAGATGGCTATTTAGGAAAGGCATTTAGGTTAAATACCTTGCCGAAAGGCGATATTCTTCATGTCTTCTTTTAAATCTCTCAAATCAGGGTATACTTATAATAATACCTCTTATTTCATACTTTGCCAAAAGCAGAACTACTACATTTATTCTTAATTTTAATAATGCTCATAAGTAGAATTTAATGCACCTGGAGAATTTAGGATTTAACACACCAAATGAGATCTACTTGTTCACCTAACGGCTGTGCTTTAGTCGTTTTGTCATTCTGACCCGAGTTTTTAAGTGTTCTTGTTAAGCTGCAAAGGTCATGTGATTCCGGGGGCCAATCATTGCACTTTGCCTTTGTGTTGATGGGTGTGATTCCTCACAGTGAGAGGTATGATTCAGCCCCACAAGTTGTTCCTGCCCCCCCCCCACCCCAGAATACAGAACATCTCCAGGAGGGGAGATGTATGGCACAGAACCACAATGATGGGCACCAACACACCAGCGTCCTTGTCTTTCACACTATCCGCAAGTGACCTTTCCACAAAACTGCATAGTGCATTTATAGCCACTATCTGAGCGCTATTTCTGGCTACAGAAAAAGTTTTTTTTTTAGTATTATTATTTTTTTTTAAGCTTGAGCTGATGATTGCATTAATTATCACATAATTTGCAGATTTAATATAGGGCAATTACATTTTGAGATCGAAAAATGTCCCAGTTTTAAAATAAGCTGCATCACG
The DNA here is from genome assembly GCA_026780765.1 of Petrocephalus schoutedeni. Taxonomy (NCBI): domain Eukaryota; kingdom Metazoa; phylum Chordata; class Actinopteri; order Osteoglossiformes; family Mormyridae; genus Petrocephalus; species Petrocephalus schoutedeni. The sequence continues at coordinate 4,634,167 of JAODKL010000081.1, read as the reverse complement.
TCCAGGTTAAAAGTAGCCTAAGAACAGTGACAGAGTTCTTTTTTTCCCATTGTTATTCGGGGGGGGGGGGGCTTGGGGCAGAAAGTGTGTACATTTATAAAGACTTCAACACATTAATGTAAATGTGCAGCATTTTTATAAACACAGCCATATAGCAGCAGGATCGAGAAGAGTATTCATTGCAGCACTGTGCTTATGTGAGAGGATTCAGTGAAGCCTTCTGACCAGCATTTAGATTAATGCATGTATACAATAGCGATACCAAGGTTACTGCATGTATTCAACAGCAGTTTCAAGGTTACAGCAAGAATTCATTAGCAAGAAGGTTACTGCATGTATTCAGTAGCCAGATGACCCCTCCTGCCCGCCCAGGGCTTCGCAGGTCCTAAAGCAGGCTGCCCCTGCTTCTGTCTCAAAGAGCTTCCTGACTCTCTCTGCTTTGCCTGTAGACGCCCCTTTTCCCACCCGTGCGGCGTCCATCATCTAGGCTGCTTCCGAGCATAATGATGTCTACACTTTGTGAATATTTTCTCTCTTTTGGCCCGTCAAAGGATGATATATCGCCAGTCCTACCTCAAACAGAGAGTCCCATGTGCTGTTTTGTCCTTCATCTCCAGATAGTCATTAAGCAGAGAATTCGCACAGTAAGAGACGATAGATATAGTTTTTCTATGAGGACTCATTGAAAAGAAAAAAAAAAAAAAGTTAAATTGGGGAGAAAACTGAATTAAACATTGTGCTGACTTGAAGGTCAGACCAATACTTTAAAATGTCTCTTTTGATTCAATACGTTGAAGTTTTGCCATTAGAAAAAAAGCCTAATTAAACTGAGAACCTTAAGGTTGGCGGTTCATTTTCCCAAAAGTTCCCTAAACATTTTGCCATTGCTGAAGAGAGCCTTGGGGCTTTAAGGCTTTTTTTTACGGTCCAGGTCTGTCTCTAAGGGCATTTCTACTTCAGGGTGTCACGCGTGTATACAAGGGCGGGACCACCGGCAGCCTGGCCCGGGCTGAAGGCTGATTGGCCCCGGAGTGCCTCACCGATTCGAAACATATCATTGGCTAATGATAAGGTTGGCCGAACTGTATGAATGATGGCATGAATAAGATCTTAGGCAACTTGCTATGACAAAAATAAAGACTGTATACTGTTGTAGACTGTTTTGCACCTGCAGTCTGGGGTGATGGGAAGTGGTCTTCGTCTGCCGATGCACACATCAAAAGTAACAATGTCAGCAGCCCTCACTGTTTCGACCCAGAGAGTTTTAGTTTCTGTACAGCCAGTGCCTCATTTTTTGGCATGGTTTTCCTGCTCTCGTGGTGAAAAATCTCTATGGATTCCCGGGCCAAGAGAGCAGCGAGGGTGAAGCGGCAGCGGTAAATCTTAGTCAAGGTTCACCACAGAGTCGTAATTACAGCCGACGGTGGCGAAGTTGCGGGCATTTTGCTGAAGGGGGCCGTAAACCTCGCGGGAGACCCTCCTCTCCCAGCAATCAGTGGGACAGAGTTTTTCGAGCCTTTCGCTATGCCCTCCTCTCCATCACCGTTTACAGTGTTTTCTCCTTGAAAAGCTTCACGGAGCAAAGAAAAAAAAAAAAAAAACCTTTCTAATCGAATGCTTCTCCTAACAGATGGATGGTCTAGGCCCTTCTGGGTAAGGTGATTCAGGAGAGGGTGCGATATCAAGCACCTTTCCCGATCTATTCTTCAAAGTGTTGGTGAAGAATCAGCTCTGCGGCGCGGCCCGTGTAGCAGAATGCAATCAGAGCTCAGATCGACGGCAGGGACACGGCAGGACGCTGGGATGAAAAGATCTGAACCTCTCGCTGCTACATCTAAGCAGCCAATAAGGGGTCTGGCAGACAATTCCGGAACACCGAAAGCGGCGTGTAAGTTCAAGAGCACCCTCGGGTGTGTTCCCGCTCGCTGGCTGGCTTCGGCGCCGTCCCCCGCAGCAGCGTCCGTGAGCTGGTTGGTCCCTCGACGGTGCGCTGCCGAATCTGCATTAACGGCCCGTCTTCATGTTTAGAAGGCTTCCTCCGGGCGGGACGGCGAGCTGTACCCCACGGCGATGGGGTGGGAAGCAGGAACGGGGATTTTATTTGGATGCAGGATTGGATGCTGGGCACCGAAACAGCGGGGACTGATGATAAATGCGGGCTTCAGCGCAAAGGAAACGCGGGATAGAAAAATAGTCGTCAGGTGTTGGACAGGCGGCAATGTGGAGCCCAGTGTTGCTGGTAATCAGGCAGAGGTAGTAAGGGAACCAATGCCTCATCCTCCCATTTTACAGAACAGAACCTGTATGCACTACCTTTGCAAGAAAGCAATCAGCCTAATTAAAACATGTAAACCTACAGGTGCTTTAATAGTGAAGCATAAAAATCGTTTATTAGTAATACGGCCTTTAATGGCTCGCCTGCTTTCTCTATCCTCTGAGCCAAGCGGTTACATATTTGAAAGGAAAACTCAGCTCTGATAATATTTTACAGCTGGCAATTTTTCTCGGACCCCTTTTTAAGATGAAAGCTTAATGTTCATGAAGGACAGAAGGCTGAGGAGGAGGATGAAATGGGGAAGAACATGTCCTTGCTTTTCTGCGTAGGAAAGGGTGGAGAGCGTTAGCTCAGCCGCGGTGTGGAAAACCCGGGTCTCGGAGGCAGAACTCGGGGGCTCTGGGGATGTTTCAAGAAAGAACAGAACAAACTGGGTTAGGAAAAAAAAAGTAAAAAGCTCTCAAAAGTGACAGCGTGGCGGTGTTTCAGTCAGTGTGGCCATAGTTCAGAAAAAAGGAGGGAACTGGTGCGCGGAGGGGTCGAGGCCAGCCACTTTCAGAATAAATCGCCGTGCACTGAGCTTTTGTCTCTTCAGATCTCCTCCTGAGGTCACATTTCCTCATAAATAGTCATCGTTTCCAGATAAAGGCCCTTGCCATATATATATATTTTACGCTAGAGTGTTTGACACAGATAGCAAGGTGTCTTCCGTAGATACTCCCTGCTTGTAAAAAATAAATAAATAAATAAAACAGCACATGGAAGAGCAATGCAACCTGATGCAGGCATTTTGTCGTTCTTTACCAAAATGTTGAAGGCAATGCCTTAGCCAGAAGGGACTTTCTGGTATCTAGCAACAGGCCAATGACTGTTAAAAGCAGCACTTCACTCTAAAACCGAAAAAGGTATGTTTTAAAGGGGCTTTAGTGCTATCTACCCATCTAGGTCATTTTGCTGGGAGGTGCCTAGTTTTGGAGATATCTGTGAAATCATGACCCGGTTACTCATGATAATCCACAGACTTTGTAGTAAGCAGTTTAATGTAGGAGCTGTTTACTGCTACTGAACTCCAGGCGCCAATCACACCACTGTGCAGAAGATGCAAGCACAAGCCCCCCAGCGATAAAGTCTGCGGAGTGATACCATTGGTGTGTGCAGTTTGGTAAAAGAAAATAGTTCCTACATTAAACCGCTCAGTACAAAGTCCGTGGATTATCTTCAATAACCGGGCCATGATTTATGGTAAGAGACGTTGCTGTTGAATATTTTTTATGTATTTTTTGACACTTTAACCACCACAGAAAGAATGCCATTCACTCTCATTATATTCCAGATAAGCCCGACATTTCTATGGCCAGTATCTCCATAACTAGGCAACTCTCAGCAGAATGACCTAGATGAATAGTTACCGCTAAAGCCCTTTTAAAACATATATTTTTCAGTTTGAGGGTGAACTGCAGCTTTAAGCTGTGGAGCGCCAGAGAGAGAGTTATTCACAAGGAGACTGCAGGGCTAATTACAGCAACAAAAGCAACAAAAAACAGGGACGCTGTTCTTATTTTCATATTTAACAGGCATAAATCCACATGTAATGGGACGGAATATTCTAGAAACCTGAAGAAATGATGTGTATATCTTCAGCTCCGTTGTCTTCCAGGTGATTGGCCTGTAGCTGTGTCGAGCTGCACTATATTGCCAAAAGTATTGGGACACCTGCCTTTACACACACATGAACTTTAATGGCATCCCATTCTAAATACATAGGCTTTAATATGGAGTTGGCCCACGCTTTGCAGTTATAACAGTTTCAACTCTTCTGGGAAGGCTTTCGGGTTGAGGACAGGGCTCTATGCAGGCCAGTCAAGTTCCTCCACACCAAACTCGCACATCCATGTCTTTATAGACCTTGCTTTGTGCACTGGTGCGCAGCCATGTTGGAACAGGAAGGGGCCATCCCCAAACTGTTCCCACAAAGTTGGGAGCATGAAATTGCCCAAATTACTTCATATGCTAAAACATTAAGAGGTCCTTTCACTGGAACTCAGCACCTCAGCATGCACTCTGTGATTTTACGTGGCCTACCTCTTAGTGGCTGAGTTGCCGTTGTTCCCAATTGCTTCCACTAACAGTATAATACCACTAACAGTTGGCTGTGGAATATTTAGTAGCGAGGAAATTTCACGAATGGACATATTGCACGGGTGGCAACATATCACAGTACCACACTTGAATTCACTGAGAGCGACCAATTCTATCACAAATGTTTGCAGAAGCAGTCTGCATGCCTGGGTGCTTGGTTTGATACACCTGTGGCCATGGAAGTGATTGGAACACCTGAACAATTTGTAGAGGTGTCCCAATACTTTTGGCAATATAGTATAGCAAAGGGTATATAATTTAGCTTGTTTTTTTGTGGAAAAACAGATACATATTGCACTCTGTAAACCTGCCATTAAGATTTTGGGAAAAGGTGTCATTCACAAGGCCTTTCGGACAGTGTAGTTATTTATTAACTCATGAGGAGCTTTAAGGAGGTCCCTGGGAGTGACGGCATACTGGGTCTCCTCGACTGCCGGGTTCTCCGTCCCGGTCTCCGCCACTCTGTGGGCAAACGCCCTTCAGCCCTGCTTCTCTGTCAGCATAAGCAATAGCTTGGATGACTGCATGCAGCTGCTATGGTTAAAAATAAACCAATAGGCTGTTAGGGAGGAGAAATTGGGGAGGTGACGGAGGTAACACCAAGGCCACCCCAGTAGCGAATGGAGCTACAGACGTCTCCTGCTGCGATCATGCTTCACGTGAGGGACTGCACATGGCGGAGATGACTTTGCTGGTGATCGACGTGAACGTCAATGTAAACTGCCTGTTACTGGATGGTTAGGGAATAATGATGCATTAAACCGTAATAAATCTGAATGCTCTGATTATAGAATAATGATATTCCTCATTGCACAATGTACTAATCTGATTAAGGTGTTTCAACCCCAGATTATCTGGAATTTTGAGATGAAGTGGGTGGACACAGGAGCGACCGTTCGTGCAGCGTTAGGGCTGGGGCCGAACACGGCCGGATTTGTTTTCCATTCCTGCTCCGGTTGTGACCACAGACGGCTCAATACCGTGACCTCTTGAAGAAGTCCTCGGCATCCTGATGCCGGCTGGCCAGCCGCTCACGGCTCGTACAATATTTCAGGGTTTTTTTTTTTTACACACTTCCCACAGCTCATTAAAAATAACATGCAGCGGGAAGCCTGTGCTGCCCCTGAATGCAGATTCCAGGTCGGTAAGGGGCCACGAGCTGACTAAACCTGACGTGAGGGCTGCTTAAGGCGTGGGGATCATTTAAATCTTTTATTTAATTTCCAGCTTTCAGGATCAATTTCACTTTTTACGCGGGAGGGGGAAGAGGCAATGTGTGGGAGTGAGCAGATCACTCTATGTCGGATTTCGTGGAGAATTTCCAGCTCTTCTGGGATGAATGTTGCAGTCTGGTACCATCCGATGTGCAGAATGCTAAAAGGATATGTCTGCTAACAGCGGGTGACTTTAAGCAGCTACAGAAGGCTACAATTCTACCTTTTCAGAAATAAGGCCTTATAAATAGTCAATGTTGTATCAGTTGTGTTATGAATATAGTATTTTGTTGTACTTCTTACCTAGGTAGATATTCAGGCCTGTCATACTCACAATTTGGGTTTAACCCTCAACAAAATAATGATTATAAAAAAATATTAAGTACGATTTGCCTGATATTCGAAGCAGGCTATGCAGAGAGGTGTTTAGGAATCTGATCCAAGTCACCAGGGATGTGGCACGGGGATCGTCGTCACGGCGACAGTGGACCGCACATTTCCCCTGGTCGCCGTGGTGAGATTAGCACCTTCCATCTGAATGGGGCTCTCAGCCATCACTGGGACATTTAACTCACATCAAAAACAAATGCATTATTGAAATAAATCATAGATTTCAAACCTTTAGGTCAGTCAGTTTTTTTTTGGAAAGACCTTCCAAGCCTGACTGATTATAAGGTTTTTTTTAACGTTATGGGATGAATGGATGAATGAAATTTTCACTGCAGGGGGGTTTTTGCACCCTATAATGTTGGTTTTGCACCCTATAATGTTTAGGTCGGTGTGTAAGCAAACCCCTTTTTGATCAGGGAAGAAAGCATCTAAACAGATGAAGCTGAATGTTTGGTACCAGTTCAGTTTATTTTTAATTACACCAGCAGCTGACCCTCCACACAGCATCATTTGAAGGGTTATTGATTATCGTAACAGCATAGTAAAATTGGGATAATCTGTCACCATGAATGTATTGTCAGTACTGGGCTGATGCAATTCTGTGGATTATCTATACAGATTACAGTGGTACGGACATGCTAGCACCGTGCTGTAATTAACAGATAAAACTGCAGGTTCATTAAACGAACATGCAATGTCATGCGTCCGGCAGGCAGGATCGATCAGCCCCCCCCCCCACCCCACCCCGGCACCACAATCCCGACATGGCATCCATCACTCTGCCTATTTATAAGCATTTAATTAGCTCCGCGCCCAAGCCGCCGCCTGGCCGCCACACTCTCAGGAACGCCACTCGCCGCCTCGGAGGTTTGTCCCGAGACGAATGACACCGAGGGCGCAACGAGGGAGGTGACAGTCCGGAGAGACAGTGAAAAATAATAGCGGGTGCCAACAATGGTGATGTCACCTTGAAATAATGGGCGCCATTCTTCAGCGTCCACCAAAGTCACCCCGTATGTGCGTGTGAGCACCTGTGCTTACTATTCGCATCGCATTATGTGGAGACATAACCCCCTGCAAAATCTCTATACTGGGTGGCTGATTGCCGGTGTCCTTTTTTATTTTGCAATAAAGGATGCATTTTTATACCGCCGGAGATGTCAGTGGGAACCGCAGACCCGACCAGCCCACCAATGTTGGATCTGTGACCCATGTCAGTGTAAGTGACCCTGACTTTGTTGCTAAGGTTACCTTGGGAGTTTAAGGGGGGGCGGGGTGGTTCATTCTAGCAGTATACGGGTATAAATGGCTGATCTGTTTGTACTGAAGAGGGGCCCGTCTCTGCTCTTCGTGTCGACGAAAAAGGCCCCTGAGGTCAGTCGACGTGCGGGATAGAAATAAAGCCAAAGTGATTCTGCTGAAGGAGCGAAAGAGGTGGAAGAAGTGACCCTCACCCCGCCGCTCATAACCTGAGCAGGAAACTTGGGTTCTGATGACACCTTTTCACGAGAGCAGATGTTTGACCAGCAATAGGGTCCCCCTCGCTGTGTGCTGACCTTAGCGGTGAACCTGGGCCCGGGCAGAGGCCCACGAGGGATCGTTTGGGGATGACCCGCAGCTTGAGACGAACGCCAGGTGGGATCGAGAACCCGTTTTGCGTTTCTGGCCGCCACCATCTGACCTCTGCATGACGGGGGGGAGACTAAGGCATCCTGGCATGGTACACGCACATGGAGAAAGTATGTGTTTCCTCAGGACGGGGTAATCTAGGGTTTTCTCAAATTTCAGGCATGTGCACCCCCAAATAGATGCTACTGAATACGCCTCATCCGTCTTGGGAGTTATCTAGTTTGATTAGCTTAGGGCACAACCAAAATGGAAGGAGGTGGCGCCAAGGTGAAGCCTTCGATTGTGCCCCCGCCCCGCCCATCCGGGCAGACGTCCACGCGGTTCTCACATAAACAGCGGGAACAGGCAAAGCGGAGAATAATGACGCCTCCAGTGAAATATGTTGCCTTATCATGGGCACTGGAGCGTAGCGTCTGTAAGATACTCTCCCTCCTTCAAGATGCCAGCAGGTCAAGGAAAATCATTCATTAACTACCTGGCAGGCAGGTCCGGAGAGGTGCAGAATTCACAATCAGAGAGAATGATCAAAGAGCAGATTCCCCAGTCTAATATATAGAACTTCACATTTACATCTGATGACTGCTTTGACTTGCCTAACAGTCCTCGTTAAGAATAACAACATCACGTCGCAGGAGCATAATTATAAGAGCTCTTCATTGAAATGAATTTTGTCGTGTTTCAGTTTATGGAATGATTTCAACTGCAGCTCTTCTGAAGCAACTGCTACCGCTAGGATCAAGTTGGCATTCATAACATCCAAACATTCATCTTCCTGCTGGGTGATGGTAAGTGGAGAGCCCACACCGGGAAGCACAAAGGTGAGCCTACACCCCGGAACGGGTGTATGTGAAACCGATAAATCGCTAAAAGTGAACAAACTTCAGTGGCTGTGTCATGGATAAACTTCACCCTGAAGCATGTTTTCTGGAGTAATCTGACAGCTGGTTAGAGTCGGCGAAGAACTGGAGGTTGTGGGCTTTGGGGTACAACCTCCCATCAGACCACTTAACCAAGAGGAATGGGCCGGATGACAACCAACGGGCACTGATAGTTTGACACTTGTTTGCTTTACTCATGGAATGGCCGTAGGAATTTCACCAGCGCAACAGTCTTGCTTCTAAATTTAGCCACTTCTGTGCTGTGATTGTGGCAGATTAGAGCCTTGAAATATGTATCAACATGATGCTGAGTGATTGCCCAGTGCATCATCTCAGTGCTACCACACACAGGACTGATTGCAAGATAAGAGGGAGACCAATCAATGGGAGATGAAGGTGATTAAAGGTGGAGAGCTGGGGGCAGATTTAGGCCCGACACGGCGGGTTAGATGAGGGCTTTGTGCAAATTGACGGTCCGACACTCGAATGACAGGAAGCAGCCGCTGGAACATACCGCGTAAAAGTCGGGCCTTGATGAGATGGGATCGCGTCTCATTACATGTGCTGTTCACTGCGTCAAGGGCGTTATACACAGTAAACTATCGCCTCAGTGCGCTGACAGAGTATGTAATGATTATAAGGGTTCATAAGCTGTTTCTGTCTGGGTAACCCGCTGTGTGTACATTGTTAAAATTCCTGTCGTTTTTAGAGTCGGAGCGTATGAATCTGCCACCAGGGGCCGCCGACGATAACAGGGTGGCAGGAAGTCGATAAAATGCATTAACTGGGTATTGGTGTTAGGGGATACAAACACTGTCTGTTCTTACCCTATACCCCCCCCCCCCCACCAGAGAAAAAACAGTGGGAGCAACGAAAAGAAAAGAAGAAAGATCAGAATAAAATAGTTTCTATGAGGTTTAAGTTCTCAGGAATTTTCTTATAAATAAGCAAGGCAGAATAGACTGAGCTCAGCGGACTATTTGTGTGTGTGTGCGCATGTGTGTGTGTGTGTATGTGTGTGTGCGTGCGTGCGTGCGTGTGCGTGTATGTGTGTGAGTGCGTGCGTGTGTGCATGTGTGTGTGTGTGCGTGTATGTGTGTGTGTGTGGATTATGTTTATATTATATTGTGGGTGGAGACCAAATGTCTTATTTGTTATGTGTTATTTTGATGATGTGGGGGGCATTTTTTCATGACTGCAATCAAAAAAGTAAAAATGTCAAAAGTCTTTTATGTTGCTTGGTAGCTTATGGTTAGGGTTAGGGTTAGGGCTAGGTAGGGGTTAAGGGTGTCGTGATTGGCATTAGGGCTTTTCCCATAGAAGATGGTCCTCACTAAGGAATAAAAACATGTGTGGGCATGTGTATACAGTATATATAGATTTTTCAACAACTGGGAAATATTAATTTGATAACAATCCCGTGTACACACCAAAGGGCGTATTTACTCTCTGCACGTCAACAGTGTCACCAGCCTTGTTTTTGTTTACTTTCATCCGTAAATGAAAAGCCGCCACTGTAAGTTAATATTGAAAAAAGGTTATAATATGAAATGTGCTATATATGGCCCTGTCAAGCAGCCCATAAATTATGGGATGCCAGTGCTGTATAAAAATGCCTGTTCCTTTCAGTCCAGGTCATGTGACATTAATTTTTCTCCCATTCCACTGATGTATTAATTTTATTTAACCTCGTCTTCAAGGTCAGGCGCGTAGGGCTGCTTAGCCGGCGAATGACATGTAACTGCTCACATCACCGACCTCTCGGAATTAACACCGGGCCCGGAAACGGGGCCAGGTCCAAGGCAAGGGATGCCCACGGAGTCGGGAGAACGGCCAGAACAGGTGAACGTGTGGGGATGAGCCCAGTGAACGGAGCTGATGAAGCAGTCACGGTTGTGTGCCCCCGTCGCGAGGTTCCGAATCAGACGGACCTTTTGTGTGGATGGATTCGGGCAGAGGCTGGATCTAAGGTGGACGGCTCTAATTAGGTCCCCAGAGAACTATAGTCAGAGTGATGTAAGGGAGGGAGAAAAACAGAGGATTAAAGTTAGTGACAGACTCTGATTAGCTCTAATCCGGGACTAAATTAAACATTTGGACAAGGCGGGTCTCCAGCGCGATTTGCTGAGGGCCCTCGGTGTGTTCCAATTAACAGCCTTTCTGCCACGTTCCGTGGCTGGTGTCTGAGCAGGTGATGTACTGGCCAGTGACCTCGAGTCGATCCGGAATTGCCTGAGCAGTGGGACTAAGAATCCTTCATAGGATGTGAGGGATGAGGCTATAAGGCTACAATTTGGGGCTGAGCCAGGAGGTGATCGGAAGGTGGTCGGGTTGCGTCTTGGCGGAATAGTCACATGCCCATGGGCCCTTGATCTAGACCCTTAGAGTCCAGCTCCAGGGGTGCTGCATGTTGCCGGACTGCTCTGTGACGCCCATGCCTGCTCTCACCTGCACACTGCATGCTCCTGTGTGTCTCCTGCAAGCTCGAGCAAGATGGAGTAGACGAAAAGAGAATTTCCCCATGGGGATCAATAAAGCATCTCTCTTCCATTCTATAAGGAGAGGGAGTAGCTTCTGCTTTCCTCAACACCATCATTGCTATGTTAATGAAGAATAACAGGACTCTATCTGTAGATGGCGTAGTGGTTAAAGATTCTAAAGCGGAGGTTCCAGGACAAAACTCTTTCTGTTGTACTACTGACTATATTTTTACAACATGCATTGTAGAACCTGGTTTGTTCACCGTCAACTACTGAACAGTTAAAATAACCGTAAATATCTATAAAGAAATACCCATAAAGCTGATATAAGAAGGAGGAAAGCGCTGTTGGTCTGAGATGCAAGACAATGGCGCTTTGTCTACCTGAAGTAAAATGCCAGCAGCCTGGATTGCTGCAGTTTTTACAGAAAATCCGGCTGCAAAAAGCCACACTGTGGACTCAAGTTACACCGATTCAGCGATACGGGACGCATAGGGCAAGGTCAGTGGTCTGTTCCACATTTCCACAGAGTAAACAGGACTTTTCCTCAGCATAGCCGTCACCGAAACCCGAAACCAGGACAGGACAGAGGGAAAAATAAAAAATAAACGGCTTGAGGTGGGAGACAGGAGACAGTATTGCGTTAATTGCAAGAAACCAATAAACAGCGACCTGTAATTAGTGCATCCTTTAAAAAAATCATATCTCAGATGTTTGATGGGATGCCGATTTGTCGTTACGTAACCTTGCAGCGTTGGGGCAGGGGGGAAGCGGCTGCACAGTTAAATATTGATACCGTATCGAGGATCCGGGATTGTGTTTATTCAGCTACTGCTTTCGTTTGCGGGTTTTTTTTCTTGGAATTACAGCCGGGCTCATTATCATATTGCGGCGCGGAAAACGGGAAGCGTGTCCTAAGATCCCCAGGCAGACTGGCTCACGGTCGCGCAGAACAGGTCTATAAACGGGCGTAAAATGCCACATTCCGTGAGATCATTTTAGGGGGGTGGTGCGTAAATACGTCTAACCTAACCCGTGATCTGAGCACAACCATGGCCAATTAGTGCAGTTTCAGGGTATCATGTCCTCCAATTTATTCCCACTCTATTATTGCACAGCGGTGACGACGGGGGCGACCCCCCTTCCCCCTCCCCCCTCCAGGGTGCTCATAAGGCCGGCGTTTGATCATCCTGCTTTGCCCGCTGTGGAAGTCTGTGTCCCCACCACCACCACGTTAACCTCATCATTAGATGCCATTTTTCCTCCGGCCCTATCCCCACGCCAAAGGCTTCATCGCAGCCCCAACGAGACGTCGTTGACAATTTCAGGTAGCTTTATTAGATTAGGGTGGAGTCCGCTGTTTTTTTTTCTTCCCCCACCATTCTGACTGGTTCCCTTGTCCGCTGCTCTCGGACGGTGCTACAGTTTTACTGTAAAACGTAATTTCCGGGAACAATAATTAATTATTTTTCCGTCTATTTTTATTGCGGCGCCTGTTTTTTAGTCATTCCAAATAGTCTGGGAATAAATTATGCAACAGGAAACTGCAATTTCTTTATTTTGAGGCTTCCTCAACTTCAAAAGAGCCCCTCTAATTCCTGTGGGTCAAACTGAATATGTGAGCTTTGTGTAGATTATTTAAAAGAAACATTAATTTTTAAATGATAAAATTTAATACTGAAAAGAAAATGTAAGGAGCAGTTGTCTTAAGTTTATCGTCTCTGGCAGCAGTGGGCTGCGCGCCTGTCTTGGCGCCAGTGCATGTACGTCCGCTTGTCGGAGTTTCTCGACGTCCCTGGTTCTGGCGATCTCTTGTTGCCATGGCGATCGATCAGCCGCCCCGTGCCCGTAGCGTCCTCCGGTAATAAAATCCAGCTGGCCCCGTTCACACTGATTAGGGATAAGCGCGGCCAGCTTGGAGGTTCTCGCAGTGCTGAAGTCTTGGGCTGTTTTCTAACATGGTTAATCCAGTCTCTTGTTAAATGAATAGTGTCCTCTTTGATTCTGTGGAATACCTTTTAGAACTTTTTTGTTAAAATATCACGCGGCGCATCGCTAGCGTTTTCGTTTAGTCTCCGCTGCAGTTTCGCTGTGCCAGCCTGACCTTCTGAACTTCCGCTGCTCTGCCCCTTTCTGTAGTCCGTACCTATCTCTGGGTCAATAATAACATCTCACATGAGTCGGAACCCTTAGGTAAAATGTATATTTGTGTTTTCGTTAACACACCTCATGAAAAATGGATGTCTCCCCGATTCAGTACATATGGTCTACGTCTATGCATGTAGCTGGAGCACTTGTTTAGAGAAATAATGTTTTTTTAAAATGTTTCAAATCGTTTCATGAATAAAACAACGACTCGCCGTTGTGTGTCACGATGCGAGGCATCAGGGTGGTTGGTTTATGGGCTGCTTAGAGCCGAGTGACTGAATATGCCTTTTCCCTTGTGATTATAAGAGCCTTCATTTCACGGGCCTTCCTGCCAGGCTCCCCTTCTCCTTATGGGGCACCTTGTAGCTTGTGATGCAGGAAGACACCTAGCTCAGTGATCAAAAGCCAGCAATGCCTGTCCCGCAGGTTGAAAGTGGGCGTAATTAACTGTCGGGTAATATGTGATGCTTAACAATGTGCTTAAATAAGCCTTAGCACTAGAGTGCCAAGCCTCTGTTATGACCCTCCAGTGGAAAACGATGGTGTAATTATGACAATTGATGGGCAAGCACGAATGTTAGACGAACACGCTTTTTGCATTGTGCCGTATACGCCATTGGATATTTCTGCAATGAGTCAGCTGCCTGACAGTGTATGTGTGTGCATGCGCGCGTGTGTGTGTGTTTTTAAGTTGTCAGTGTGGTACCCTATCATGAAAGGGCTTTAAATTAGCATAAATGCGCTGTGTGTCTCTTCAAAACCCGACAGCCCTTCCGAGATAAATCCATTTTCATGGATGTTGCCGGTGTTGTGGTCGCCGTCGTCATCGCCATGTGTTTAAGGAGCTTCCTGAATATGCACTGAATCTGTTCTTCTGGACGAAGTGTCACGGTTTGGAGGATGGGCTGTAGAGTGAGTCTGGACTGGAGGGAGGGCACCTTAAGGGTGACAGTGGTCGATTAGGGCAAGTCCTTCATCTGCAACAGCAGCACCTGCAACTGGAGCCGCATCAATTCACTACAGGCAGATCCAGCGCTGCACTTTAGAAAAGGGCAAAGGTACAAACTGAATTAGTGTATCGAGCTGATCAATGGGAAGTTATGGCAGCTGGTTCTGAGCAGTTGAAATGATAATAAATCGATTACACAATAGTGGAAGTAGAACGAAACTCTCGACGTGAGATTTCAGGAGCCGGGTCTTCCCTTCGCCCGGAAAGGCACCACAGCTACACCCAACAAAAAAGCTGACCCCCCACCACCACCACCACCACCAATTAGAGGCATGCGGGAGAAGGGGGGTCCAGAAGATCATCTTCGCACCAGCCTGCCCACAGCAGGAGAGCGAGCTTCAGGCCTGGCAGAAAAGGCCCATCGCTCTCCATTCCAGGAGGAGTGTGAATACATGATTAAACGCAGATGCATAATTAACATATCCATTTGTCCCTGGATCGCAACGCACTTCCTCGCCAGGCCGACGAGGGGGGGGGGGGGCACTTCTCTCAGCTCTCCTCAGTGTCGAGGGGGTCTCTGGCGAGGCATTCCGTCCGATTATGAGGTATCGGTCCACCCTTCATGGGACTCACCACGAGCCTTGCACCTTTTAACACGCCCATGAGGCAGGGCGGCCCATGTCGGAGGGGTGGGATTCACAGGCCGTGCGCTTCAGCACACATCTTTTAATGGTTAATCAGGTTTGGCCCCCGCACTGGCTAACAGCGGGAAGCAGATATGTGTCATTTATGGAGCGGGATGTCAGCACTGCGGCCGCCCATCTGTTTCCAATAACCGCTTATCGAATTAGGGCTGCGGCGATCTGAAGCGATTCCTCTGGGAGCACCGGGGATGGGGGCTGCTTAGACATGCCTACTTAACCTAGTAACTAGCTGATTAAGATGTGTTTGAG
>JAODKL010000081.1:4603538-4619102 GCA_026780765.1 Petrocephalus schoutedeni | reverse complement strand
TTGGGGGGGTGGCACCTGCTCTGGACCGAGGGCCAATAGGTGACAGGCTGCTCTCATGCTCGGCCGGTCACGCGGATATCCGCCGCGACGGAGATCAGCTGCTGGGCGGGAGGGGTCTCGAGGGCCTGGAGCAAACCCACGCAGACACACAGGCACGACACGCAATCCCCACACGCACGCGGCCAACTGGCCTGCAGTGTGTTTTCTGGAATGATCAATCGGCGCACATTACATTAATCATTATTTTCAGCAGAGATCAGAACCAATTAAATATTGTAGTTTATTTTTTTATTTGTCATGCCGTTCTTGGTTTGCTACTTGAGAGGAAATAGTGCCCCCTGTTGGCATGTGATCTCTTAACATCAAAAAATATTATCATCCCATTCTGTGTGCTGTGGGTCAGTCTATACCCAAGTGTATGTCATCTGGAATCTGAAAAATATTTCACAATCCTATATTATTGTCTTAGTCACAGAAAACAGATTATACTGAAATGTATTCAAGATCTCAGTATCCACACAGGCTAAGGAATCCAAGGAAATAGGATAGTTTTTTTTTTTTTTTTGGATGTTTGAATGTTTGGATCATGCACTGGGATGCAGAATACGCGCTTTGAGCAGCGCGTGTGGAGCCTGACTAGCAATGCGGTCTTCAGCCAAGTGCGGGTTACGCGTACTGCATGAAGAACGAGCATCCACCGTCCCCAGAGACCGCTTTCAAAGTACACGAGGAGCAACACACACGTTTCTAAACCGCCACTTAAAAGAAAATCTTGAGAAGCCCTGCGACTTGCTGAAGATGGAGCAAATGCTGAATTTATTGCCGATGTATATGGACGAGGGCGGCCACAGTCCATGTTTACTAAGGAGTTGCCGGAATCTTCTAAACTGCTGACTCAGTGCTTTGTAACAGATGTATGCTACTTTCATGTGTGACCTTTTTAAAACACTTAGTAACTAGACGGCTCTGGTGCTGAGGAAATTAACTGCTGTTCATTATGACTGTACCGAGAATATCTGGATGTGACCTAAATGCGCGGCTCGCTTTGGCATGCCGGTCAGACGCCTAGCGGAGAGGCTCCATTCCTGTCCTGCAGCGTGTCTCGCATATTAAAGCGCTTCCTTAAATAGCCCAACATTCCCAAGGCTGTCCAGCAAGCCACTGGGGCCAAGCAAGCACTTAAGCGTCATGGGCGAATCTCACACCTGCCTGACAGCCATGGCAGTAGGAGAGGCCTCTTGATGGTCAGGTGGGACATTTGGCACCTGAGACATTAGGGTCCAGCGTTGATATGAGCCATTGCAGATCATTGGCTGCCTGTCCTGGTTTCCCCGCCCACTAGGTGGCGAGGTGTGGGTGGCATAGCTGAGGTTTGAGTCTTCCATGACGCTGCAGCTCGCACATTTGCTATAAAAACCATGTAGATGTTAATGAAAGGTGCTTGCAATGCAAATAGTGAGTGGATCTCTATGTCTGTACTGGGGTACTGTACTGTACTATGTCTGTAGTGGGGTGAACCTGGAATTATTATGGGCTGTCCATCACCAGGTGACCTAATCTGCTCCTCATTAACTTCTATAGCTACTCATTGGGCTAAACGTTCAGTTAATCCGGCCCACCGTGGGTTCCGAAGCCCCCCCCCATCCCCCAGTAAGCACAAGAAGCTTGACTAATAGTCCGACTGTACGGGCCGTCGAGGTCTGACACGGGTAAGCAGAGCAGCCCGTGATTGGACTTGCTTAGTTTAACCGGGCTTGTTCCTTGATCACCTTATTTAAGCATCCATCCATCTTGGAAAGAAATACTTATCAAGCCGCTGACACAGTGATCCAGGGGCCTGTCCCAGAAATCATGGGTCATGGGGTAAACCGTCACGAGGCACTTGAAGAATAAGAGAGGTCCGTGGTCACCTCTTCACGCGCTCCACATCCTGGAAAGGTACCAGCGGTAAGCTGCATGAACACTATTGAAACGCACACCAACTCTATGCACACAGTGCAGATATGAACTCACTGCCCAGGAGGTATTAGGCAACATCTCTGCTAACTTGGACCACGGCTCTGGCCGTTACTGAAACACTCTCTGTTTATTTTATCTGCCCGTACTGATAGAGGCTTCCCGTGAAGGTCTGCACCTTGCAGATCGCACTGAACTCAGAAATAGCATTTTTACAAGGCCGCACACATTAACTATTCATTACTGCACTCCTGAACAATGCAGCCTGATGTTGGAGATCCTGAAATAACTGGGTCATTCGTTAATTTCAATTATTTGCAAAAGGACAAATGGTTAAACAATTTCTGTTCATCTGATAGCTCTTTAAGTTTATTAGCAGGGCCCCGAGGGGTCCAGTCTTTGCTGTGACTGCACACGTTTCTTTAGAAAGAGATTTCTATTCCTTACAAGAACAATGCAGTTTCATTTCACTGTTACTTTGAGAGAAGACAAGGATATGCAGGCGTAACGCGGCAAAACGCTCACTCTGAACACCGTGTAACCTCCAGTTGCTCGATGTTGTCTACCTAAGTGGGTTAATTGGATATTTACCAACCAAATTGCTTGACTAATGCTGTTGAGAATGGGAAAAAATTAGAGACAGATGTTGTGTTTCTGTGTTGAATGGTAATTGCAGTACATTCATTTGCAGAAACTGGTTTGCTGTTATTTGTTTCTTGTTATAGAACATTAAAACTGTCATTTAGGTTTCTGGTATTATACCTAATAACATAAATGTGTAATTAAGTTGTTTTTAAAATGTCACATTACTTGTGTACTTGTGAATCTTTTTTCTGCATTATATTCTGTTAATGATGTGTATACGTTGAGTATTAGGTGACCGCTACTATATTTACTGTAGGACACCATAAGACAACTTGTAAAATAAATAAAATACGGAATATCACCGTCGCTATGGTGATTAAGTGCATAAGTGCAGAGCTGTGTAGAAGATCTCATGAGGCATAGGAGCAATGCAAGGCAAATTGCGAGAGTTCAAAACCTGTTTATTAGTGTGATATCCCATAATCCTTTGAACAAAAAGCCGAAGGGAGCAGGTGAATCCAAAAACATACACGGAACAGGTAAATGTTAGAGCTGCACAAAGACGGATATGGGAGTTTTAAACACATGAACAGCACCGTGCCCAGCTTGCCGGTAAAACGGATCTCTGGCGCCACCTGCAGTCTGAACAGTACGAGAAACACACGAGCAGTTACGAAACCCACGCCTGTTGTGCAACAGCCTGCACACCGTGCTGAATTGTGTCCTCTTGGTCACGCACCCAAATTGCATAAAGATACCTGCTGGTATAATTAAAGTATTTTTACTATTTGTCACTTTCTGTTTTTTAAAATAAGTTTCATGCAAAAGTCAGTAAAATGGCTGCAAAATATAAACATTTCCAATGTAGAAAAAAGACAATGTTGTATAAAGCTTTCCTGGCCAGTAGCACCATGGAAGGGTCCCCTGAAGCACCAGATAACAGCTTAAGACATCATCACAAAATTTAAATAGACACGCATACACGCACGCAAAGGCACAAGACATATCCGTAATACTGTTAACAACCACTTAGATGTCACGTGTACATTTTGATCTCTTAAAAGACATAAAAAATTATCTGGGTTGATGGATGGTAGGAACACTGCGCATATTACCTCTTCCAATTAATGTCAAGTTCACTCGTTAAGGAATTTCACGCGATATGTAACTGGACTGTTTTTTTTTTCTTGGAGGCAGAACGTCCCTTTGATGCTTTGCAAGCCGCTGACATGCAGCCGAGAGACAAATGCATGTAAAACAGCCTTAAGGAGAATGTGGGCTAATACCTTTTAAACATCTTTGTGCAAATGTACCCAGACTAGCATGTTACTGTGGTAGACAGGCTTCAGGGCTGAATTAAAGGCCCCTTAAACAATATATAAACAAACTCACACTGACTCGCATTGCTGTTGGTGTTCAAAGATATACAAAAGCAAATATGTCAGCAAAATATTTCCACGGCATATCAAAGCTGTTTCTCTATCTTGGTAATGCATTATGTCCAGTGGATATCATTATACATTTGTTATATGCAAATATACTTCAAATGCTGCATAAACAATTAAGGCAACACTTAGGTATTTCATATTTAGAAAATGGCAATATATTTAGTGTTTTTGGTTAGTTATAATTTGTTAGAAACCTTAACAACTGTCCAGTCTGACAAACTGCACCTGGATCAGTATCTAATAATCAAACGTCTGTCTATGCACATTCCATCGACAGCCTTTAACCATCACGCTACCTTTAGGTCACTACTTGAATTTGACATTACTTTGTTACACAAGCCTCAGCCAGGGCTTTGAACTTGGGCCCCAGTGTATCCAGGAACTGCAGGCCCCCATTATCCCCAAATTCGCTGCAGCAGCCCACGGAGCCTGGGGGTGAGCCCTGGCCCTCGAATCCATACACATGTAGGATGTCGTCCGCGTAGCGGTCCACGCCCTCCGCTGCAAAGTCCTCCAGCTTCTGCAAAGAGTGAAAGGTGTGATGGGAGATGTGAAGGGTATGTGAAAGCCGTCTGAGATGGACGTGTGCGTGAGGAATTCAGATCAGAAAGATTAACCGTGAAATCTGGTGACAGGTCAGACAGAGTTGCTGTTTTCATTGTTCCAATCAACCTGCGTTGCCAATAACACCGTGTCTGAAGGCCAGCTTCCCTTTTATGCTTCACCATAAACATCGTGAAAATGTGAGGGGCTTGTTTACATTAGTAGTGATAATTAATCGTTTATTGCGTAGAAAGCATATCAGTCAAAGGTTTATATTTGACTTTGTATGCAGTAAACAGCAATTCATTACAGAGAAAAAACAAAATAATGTCCCAAGCTGTGTAATTAAAAGAAAATACATTGCAAAATATGTTGCTTTATTTTTGCTTTGGTCTGGTTATTAACTGAAATAACGTTCACTTTGGCTAGTCAACAAATAGACAAAAAGCCAGCACAGATCTGGCTTACCACATGTCAAGGGTTCAGAGATGTTTGCAGGACGTTTTACCTTTGTCAGATACAAGCCGTTTGCTTCCCAGATGGCGTGAGCAGACACGTCAGCATGTTTCATGTGCCCGCCGTACGCGCCCCAAGTGTCCGCCCTCGAGACGCGCCTGTATGTCGAGTCCGCCAGCACCATCTCCTCATGCTGCCGCAGACCCTCGGCGCCCCCGGTGGCCATCGCCGTAGCGACACTGCGCCCTTTACCCTCGCTGATGATGGGGGCTTTCAGTGCAATGGAGCTCTGAAGCCAACGAGAGATCGACATGCTAATGAGGGATGGGGGTTTGCTTTCAGTCCTGGCTCTGGACGTACATCAGTTCTCATCCTATTTTGGGTGGGTTTCCTCTCATAGTCGGAAAAAAAAAACACACTCTGTACCTGGATTTGTCTCTCTAAATTGCTCGCAATGAGTGTGCGTTTGTGTGTGCTCTGTGACTGGCGTCCCTGTTTCCTGCAGTAGGCTCTATATTTTCTGAAACCCCATTTTCTTCACCTAGGCATAAAAGTTTGAGGCATGGATTGATAGCCCTGTTGTGAAGGCACTGTGTTAGCTATGTGTATGAATACTGGGGTGTTTGACTGTAGAGGAGCTTGGGCCGTACCACTTCTTCACCTGGTCCCTCGGTATTTGACTTCAATAAAATGCCGCCACTGTCAAGGCTGCCGTCAACGAAAACTTCCTCTGTTTTTGTAGTGCAGGTAAGTATGAAGAAAATGCCTGGAAAAAAAAGATCCAAGTTAGTCCGCATACAATCCATTTGACTAATTCTAAGTTAAGAAAAAGTTCTCAGTGTTTTTGGCAGGTTTCCTTCAAAGGCGTACAGTTTAGGAGAATGGCTGTTTGCCCAGTGAGCGTGTGCCCAGTGCTGGTTTGGTGTCCGCAGGCTTCTGTTTCCTGAACTCCAGGCTCTCCATCACCATAAGTGGCACGGAAAGTGGATGAGTGTACGGGAAATGAAATGCAGTGCAGCTTCAGTCCCTGCCTACTTATCATAAAATCACCCTAAACCTCAGTGAACTCGGTAACACCATGAAAACATGAGGTAAATTCTAATCCTACTAGGTAAACACAGACGTTCTTGCAGCTGATACTGAAATTTGACTTTCATTATTCCGCCCGTGTTCTAAGGATGCTTAAGGGTCACAAACTGCTCTACTCAAGAGGCCCTCTACTGTGACACGCCACATGTGTACAGTGGAGCGAAGCACGTCTCTCCACCCAGGGCACCCACGGCTTGTGATACCCAGCACATTCATTGGCCGCGGGGGCTTTCGTGGCAGTCAGCTGAGATACTCTGGCTTATTCAGGCCGCCGCAGTCCAGGCGAGATGCCAGCGGAACTCCCAGTCTTAGACCAGCAGGTGCCCGTTTCCCCCACCTGAACGGATTGGGCCTCAGTGCCCCAGGAATCCCTTTTTCCAGCGGGGGTGTCTCAGTATCACCCCCAGGGGGCCTCCTCGTCAGCTTTTCCAAAGCAAAAAGGCGGAACTTACACAGCAGCAATAATACGGCCAAGGCCAGCAGAATGGCCAGGATGGCCCACCAGTCGAGAATGGCTGATTTCCGGGGGGGGGGGCACTTTCCGTAGGAGCAGCGGCAGATCCGGGTGGTCACTGTTTGCTCCTTGTCCACTCCTTGCTGGTCTTTGACCACGAGGGGAATGTGGTAGAGGCCGGCGGGCAGCTCCACAGCCGGCCGCAGCGCGGCCGAGGTACCTGCGGGCGGTATAGATGCGTGCGGTTTGCGTGTCGCGTGGGCGGGAACTGGCTTTTAGCACACAGGTATGAATTCTGCATGTGGCGTGCCGCTCAGAACCGTGACGTTAAGTATGTGCTTCTAAGAGTGGCCTTCATCGAAGTGCGAGAACAGACTAAGGTGCCAAACTTTACTGTGCAGCACTGACTCCTAAGAGGAATTGTGAGGTGTTTCCTGTTCCTCAGACGTAAAGACGTAAAGCAAACATTTCATCACAGTATTAACATTATCTCACCGGCCGATTATATGACCACTCAGGTTATTTCTACAGTACAAGGGTTAGGTTTTACCATTGAAGCCGGTTATGGTCCACATCCCATCATGCCCTTCTGCTAGTTCAAAGGTGAAGGGTCCAGAGAAGGGGGGGAGGTCCTTATCTTCTGCCTCCACCCGAACAAATGTCTGCATTCCATCAATCTGACATAGTGTCAGATCTTTGGGGTGAATCTCCGGAGTGTTATCGTTGACGTCCTCAATAAGAATTACAACTGTTCCGGTGGCTGACTTTGAGCCTAAAATAGTCAAAATCGAAGTTATGCAAAATGATTTATGAAATACCCCACCAGTCCAGCTCCATCTGGAAATAATCACCCTCCCAGCTTTTTTTGGTCCCTTATCAGCAATTATGGCACCACACCTCCACCCCATATCAGCCTTTAATTATGTGTGCAGGTGGGGTACTTCATGATAGGCCCTCCAACAGACCCCAAGCCACCAGCAGAGCACCAAGGCTTGCACCAAGCCCCCCCCCCACCATGCAGAATAATTATACAACCTTCAACCTGCAACCTTCACCTCAAAGACTTCTGCTCAGAGGACACCTTTAATATTAGTAAATGAAATGAGCAGTGTTTCTCAACCTGGTCCTCAGCTCCTGGTAGCTGAGACGGAACAAAAACACAGACCATCTGGGAGTTCCCGAGGACCAAGTTGAAAACACTGAACTAGAGTATCATTTTCTGCAAATATCAGAGAGACCGCCGGCAGGAGAGCCCCCAGAAGATGCCAGATAGCCCAAGCATGGGCGCAGGTTTAACCAGGTCAAGGCACCGCCCAGTCCCCTCCACCCAAGTACAATACCAGCCTGCTTCCTTATCTGCTGGCAATCAGTACCTTATCAGATCAGACAAGGGTGAGGCAGGGCGTGACGCACCTTCTCTCCTGCTGGAACGAAGTATTCTGCTCCTTAGCAACATAAAAAAACATAATCTGGCACTTTAAGAGCCATTACCATTAGCAATTAGACATTAAGAGCCTACCATTAGCATGTCCGGCTAATCAGAACCAAGTGTGGCATGCATATATGGCCACAGCAGAAGGGCTTGTCCAAGTCTCTCTCGTTTCTTTAATCCTCTGCGCCTAACTCTACCACCTCTGTTACTGTTGTTGCCATGGTAATCTAAGGAACAAAATCTCCCACTGCTCACTTGCATCGACAGCCTTCACCGTGATGTTGTAGACGTCATCCTTCACGAATGACGACTCCCTGTCCACGGTGCCGCTGATCCTGAGGTCTCCCGAAGTCACGCCCACGTCTATCCAGAAGGCAAGGTCTGTCAGCTTGTAGTAGCTAAGAACAGAGATTGTAATATACTGATTGAAAGCATTCAAGTACTGAATTACCACTTCCACTTCAGGTAACTGCACAGCATAGGGGTTCCCATCCTTTCTGTAACATTATCCATGAGCAGGCCGGCATACATTGTGCAGAAATTTCACAGGGGGGAGGATTACACATGATTAACAGGAAAAGATCGATGATCAACATCGAAGCTTGTTTGCGTTACTGTTTTACGGACCCTTGCCTGAAATCTCTAGCACCCAGGGCAGCATAACATTTGCCGGCAGATCGATCGGCTGATCAGATTTAATACATTTCATTCCATTTTTCTTTCCCAGATGCAGCCAGAACAAGCGAACGTCAGGGGTCGTAAAAAGTCAAGGCTTGAAAACACACAGTCATTTACTGGAAATTAGCCAGACCCTCCCGCAAACCTCCTCCATTCTGTGGTCCTGTGAATTACTGGTTGCAGATCGGCACCGAGGGTTGGGAACCTCTGATATTGCAGGTGAAAACCCAATGGATGCATTTGTTTAAAGATGTGTAAGTACAGTATAAAGAGACCTATTATTATTGCTGATGTAAGCATGCACAAGTGGCGGCCATCTTGTGTTTATATCGGAAATGTGTATTTTTCACATACTGCTCAGTATGTTCAGTTTGATAGTGACGCCTTTTCAGTGTCAGCAGAAAAAGCCGCATATTGCCAGTCTCCCTACGAAATCTCACTTTATGCCTTTGCTGCTCCTGGTTTCCGGGTCTGTGGCCTGGTACGTTCCGATGAGGCTTCCGATCGGCGTGTTCTCTTTGATTCTCAGTTGAAGGCTCTGCGCGGAAAACTCCGGACCTTCGTCAACGTCCGCCACGGTGATGTGTACCGGGACCGAGGCCCAGCGGCCAGTGGTTCCCACAAGCTCTGCCCCGTTCTTGGCTAGCACCTCCAGACGTTGCTGTTTAGTCTCCTCATAGTTTAAAGGCTAAGGGAGAAGAATGTTTAGAGAGGAAAGATGTCCACATTCACATAATTCCAGCTACTGGAGGAGCTAACCCCTGCAAAGCTAATGCTAACCACCAGGTTCTGTCAACCACAACTCATCTGCCTCAGTCCTACTGGAGATTTATAAACCTACAGATGTTATTTTCCACCAGTATTACTCAGTGACTTTTGCTGAAAGGGGTCAGGGAGAAACTTCAGTTTTCATCATGTCGGCAAAATAGTTTTTTATGGTGTTTTGTTCCCCCTGGAAAATACTCAGTGAAGGGCTTTGTGATAACCTGCTTTTAAAAAAGATTCCATATTTTATAAATGGTGCCAGCTCGCCTTTTTTGTTTGCTAGGAATTGTCTGGTAGAAAAATGTGCGGATTGCAGTATGTCCTTCAGCAGAAGAGAAAACCTTTACACAGATTAAACTGTTAATAGCGGGGCACTGTATAACGCTATAACGAACCTAATTTCAATACTAGTAATGGCCTACTTAGTAGTACTATGTAAAAACCCTATGCTTTAAAATTAGTAAACAACATTTCCCCATATCAATATAATGCGTAAATTATTATACCTGGTTAAAACCGTTCACCTGATCAGGCTGTGAATCTAAACATTGTGATGTGATGCACTGAATTATTTAACTCTTCACCTGTAAAAACTGTAGAAACCAGTGTTAGAACTAGTAAATGAACCTAGTTCTAATGACCTAGTTCTGAAGTGAGCTTGTAAAAAGTTATGTTCTTGATGGACCTTCGTTAGCATAAAAGCCCTGCATTGGGTGTTTTTACTATTGTACCTTGGAAATGTATAGGAGGCCTTCGTTAGTTTTAGGGTCTGTTTCAATCCTGAAGTTCCCATTTTCGTTTCCATTTGTGATAGTGAATATAGCATTCCAGTTGGGGGTTTTGGCTAAATCTCTGTCTTCCACTGGGATGCGGAGAATCAGGGCTTCCATTCTGTTTTCTTCCACTGTCACACTGAACTGTAAGAAATAAAAGCGGCGTTCAGTGTCTATAAACAGTTCATATCTGTATGCATACCCCTTCATTAGGATTTTTGTGTGACTATTAATCAGCGTGATGCCAAGCCCCGCCTTTGGTGATGACAGCCGCGGGTCAGGTGGAATTCGGTAACTTACAGATGACTTTTTGAAGGTAGGGGGGTTGTCATTGATGTCTTTTAGAACAATCGTGGCTGTGGCTGTATTAGACAGGCCATTATAAGCACCGTTCATGTCTTTAACCTGCATGATTACAAAATGTGTGTCTTTCACCTGAAATAAAAACACAAGCCAGTCTCTCTTAAGTTATTTCTGCGGAAATGCATTGTATATATATATATATATATATATATATATATATATATATATACATATATGCAAGCATTATAATACACACATATACTGCAAATTTAACAATGGAGTAGTTTATATTGGCATAAATCAAGAACATTAACACTGAATATGTGACCAATTATTATTATTTATAGCCGTTTTCACTCATGAACTCCACCTTGGGTCAACTCTGTTGTGAAAAGTGCCTTATAAAAATAAATTGAATTGAATTGTCCGGAGAATCAGGTCTGGACATTTTCCGGAGTTGCTCGATCACGCATGCGGCACACAGCCAGATATTGTCCGTGTCAGACGGGTTCACAGCTGCTAGAAATACTCTGGTTGGTTCAAAAAGTATGCTGCAGATATTGCAGTGTTTTGTTTACAGCACATCGAAGGTATCAATTCTACATCCATTGGGACGTATCCACAATATCAGCAAAAGAATGGAAAGCTATATACAAGCAAGGAGGAAAGAGTACAGAGTGGCTGCAGTACAGGCACAAAGATCCTCTCCCCCCAAGAATGGCTGCAGCCTTTTAGATCTGTTGTCCATTTTCGCGCCAATCTCATCATCACGCCCACTCGCTCACGGTGAATTCTCTGGACAGTGTCCTGCTCCATTCACACATGGGGGTCCATGGGAAATTACCTGGACTTTCTTTAATGTCCGGCACAGCTGATTGGGACATTTTCGTTCACACATACAGCCGTATGAATATGTTTAGTAATGTTCAGGACGGCAGTGCATGTCTGTTGGGGGCTTAAGTTACAGAAAAGTGAATGCTGCTGTATGTCACTTTAATCAGCTCGTAGTGAGGAATTGAAATATTCTTGCAGTACCCTTCTGGGTCAGGCTTACTGCCCAAGCAGAGGGCCGGTCATGGCAGAAATGTGGGATTTAAAAGGTGACACGTGTGAATCTCAGACGGACCTCCCTGTCAAGATGGGCGGTGCTGGTGCTGAGGATGCCAGTTTCCGGCCCCAAATGGAAGATCTCAGTGCCAGACAGGAGTGAGAACTTGATCTTGGCGTGAATGGTCTGCGGGTCATCCATGTCAGCCGCGCTGATCTTCCCGAAGACGGTTCCTGCGATTAAAGACGGAATCAAACGGAATGACGTTATACGAGCGACATCTCCATCAACCTATGAAATGAAACAAAGTGAACCAATTCGAATGCTACAATGGCAGTTACATTTGTGAAATATGTATACAGCAAATGAAATGCCTCTTACAATATACCGTGCCACTGTATTGTTTAGTGAAATGGGACGTCCATCCATTTTCCGTACCCACACCTATGCAGTGGTGTGCCTCTGGCAGGAAGCCATGGAATAACTTAGGACGGGGCAGCATTCACACCAATTTGGCAACTCTGACACATATAGAGCCAGCGTGGAGGCTTGAGGTGTGAGGCAAACCGTGCTAACCACAGCCCCACCCCAAGCAGGACATTACATGGCTAAATGCGTCACTTATGGAGCTTTGTCACTGCTACCAAAAAACTAGCTGGACCCGAACCGTACCGCAAACTGCCGCTTTTCCATTGCAAACTATCCGAGCCGTACCCACTCTGTGTGACCAAACTGGGCTGACCGCGACACCGCCATCATTATTAGATACCGATGGTCTGTCAACCTGCATGGATTGTCTCAAGAAAAATAGGGCATATTCTATATATTATTCATTATTAGTAGTATTGCACATCGCAAATGTACCGATGCATACCCGATAACTCAGAACTTGAACATTTCCAACCATCTTCTTCCAAAAATATAGCAGAACAGCTGAATGCTAATTCCACTAACGTTTCATGCTAACATAACACGGCAATTTTCACAGATGTGCTGGAAAATTAGGGAATTACCACATAGTAAAACATGATGTGCACCATGTGAACAGTAAATAATTGTCTCTTCGGTTGTTCATCACTATCGCTCTCCAAACCTGGTACTGCCTTTACTGAGCCGACCCTTCTGCAGTATGAAACCAAACCGTGGTTCAGCTTGGTTCCTGCATGCCAGTGGAAAAGCGGTCTTGGGAGCTGCCATCTATTTTATGACATTCCCATGCCATAGGCGCCTTCTGCGGCTGGGATATGACGTTTCGGACCTGCACTGCTTTGCTCCTGCACGGAAAACAGGAGGGGTCCCACAAACACCGGCCTGTTGTCATTCACATCGTCCACGTTCACCGTGACTGTTAGGGGACGGTCCGTCTCTCTGTGGGTGTATTCCTCGAACACCCTGACGAGGAACTGAAGGTGTACAACGGAAGGAGGGAGGGGGTGAGAGATAGAGGTGAGGATTTGTATCTCTGCCAGGAATCTGGGCACATCCTGCGTCATTCATGGCCCAATAGTACCGCCTTTTGTCAGTGAGTTGCAGCTCTTTAAAATGGACTAAGACGAGTCAAGTAAACGGAACTGGGAATTTTAAACTACTTAAGAAATGCCGCCTCTTTCATTATTTAAGATGAGTGAGAAATATTCTGCTCTGATGTGGGACTTCATCTCTAGTTAGGCTTCATTCAAAGACCATGTCAGAAGCTTCAGATCCAAAATACATGACAATCCTCCTTAGAGACCTTCAAATCCCATCTTAGCAACAGGGAGATTAAATAGAAAATATACATTTACATATCTTACTTTGAATTGTGGGTATTCCTCTCTGTCGATGGGCTTGTGAACCTTCAACATGGATGTACTTGGATCCAAAGAGAACAGACCCAAAGGATGCTGGGTAATTCCTGGACCGCTGATGGTATAGTATACTGAGTGGTTCACAGAGGAATCTGATATGATCTTTATAAGAGAAGGAAAAAACATGTATAATTAAAACAATATGTATATTTTAGACCAGAACCTTATCTTTTTGTATATGCAGACAAACGTCCCCCAGATTTCATCTTTCAACTTTCCAAAAGTCCCGCGCGCCAGCGGTGAAGTTAAAACCGCCAGGGTGTGGCAGCCTGCTGCTCAGACACATGGATCACCTGGAAGCACAAGCTTAAGATGCTGGGATGATGCCAGTCTGTAACCGGATACCTGATCGATGTCCTTTGGGAACGGGGGAGTGTCGTTTTCCTGTATGTGAAAGGGCAGAGGGCTCCACCTCCTCTTGGAGCGCCTCCTGCCTGCTATGCCTGACACTGCAGGCTGATGCTATGTTCAAACAAGAAATGCATACAATCCAGTTATGACACAATAATCACACCTTAAACTAGGATATTATCTGATATCAGCCATGACTGTGAAGTCCAGTTTTGATAAAAACCATGCAATATAAACTCACAGGAACAAAAACCTGTTATCCACCATACATAAATTTACCGTACTTTATTTTATCACACAACTAGATACTGGCTTTCAAGTCTAGTCCTAACTGTGCGGCAGTGTGTAACGACAATCTTAAGCCCACAATTCCAGGTTCTTAACCCACAAGTAAGGGCCATTCCTACCTGAAAGGCCTCTTGAGAGAGGCTGACGTCGATTTTAGTCTGTTGCCCGGCCTGATCTTGAGCCCATATTGCGAAGGTCCTGCCACCCAGCGGAATAGTGGTGACGTGGATGGCATTGACGGTGCCGTCCTTCAGCACGACAAAGTCCGGGTCGCTTGTTTTCAGCTGCAGGACCTTGGAGCCACATTGTGCTAAATCAACTGGGGACACAATCAATAAGTGCAATAGAATGAATGAGAGAAGTCAAAAGCAGAGAACGGAGTCGAAGGCATGCTATACAGGAAGTGCGCGGATGCTTATCGGGCGTGCTGAGGTGCGTTCACCCGCCGCACTTGTGCTCGCCGCCTCTCATTAAAGGTGCGACAAGGCCGCCGGCCTGCACGACTCAGGAGTCAGGAACACTCAGGAGGCCCCCTTCACCTCGCCTGTGAACCCCAGCGTATTCACCGCCCGCTCACAAGCGGCTCGGTGTCACTTTTCCGCGCCGTTTGGATTACTTTCACCGTGGAAACGGGGAGGAGCCGCGCTGCCTCACAGGCCGTCCCAGGCCAGCATTTACTGAGGCTGCAGCCTGTTCCTCTTCTTTGCTTACTAGCCCATTTATCAAGGAGACCGCGAAGGACAGCATCACCTTCCTCTTGCTGGGTAACCGGCAGGAATGAAGCGGGACTCCCGGATGGGACGCCAGTCCATCGCATTCGCACTCCATCCCGCACTCCCTCACTGACTACAGGAGAATTTACCAACTCCAGTTAGCCTACCTGCATGTCTTTGCATCTACCCTGTGCTGTCTGGGATCGGCTCCAGACCCGCCTGGACCGGATATGCAGTCGGAAGACGGACGGATACAGTGAAGTGGCAGCAAGCCCCCCAAAGCCACGGCACCGGCGGATCCGCAAACGAGCAGCTTCTGGCTCTCGCGAGCAGTAGGTCAGCTTTCGCTATAGCGATGTCTGTGAAGATGCCCCCGGTCTCTTCTCATCGATGCCGGATGAATCACCCTTCTGCGCGGGGCTTGTCCACCTTCAGCTGTGTCGCTGTAGCCCGATGGTTATTTGCACGATGTGGTTTCAAAATGCAAAAACGATTTGCATCAAAAGTTCATACGTTCACCGTGACCATCACTAGCAGAACACAATCCCCCGCAAAACACACATTACACCATTACCTGTACCTCATGGGTGACTACTTGTTTTTCACCAGGGAAAATTCTCATTTACATAAGACATATACGGAACTTGGAACCTGACACCCATAAATCAGTTTTACTTCTCTTGTCAAAACTAATTAAAAAAACTTCAAAAAGTCTTTGCTGTACCAGTCTGTAGTCTGACCCTGGCTTGGGAAACAGAGACCATCTACCTGCTTCTACACGAACTTTGATGGAAACAGCGACCATCTACCTGCTTCTACACGAACTTTGATGGAA
>JAODKL010000081.1:4576711-4590768 GCA_026780765.1 Petrocephalus schoutedeni | reverse complement strand
TCTTTTTGTTTTTGTATATTTTCTTTTTGTATTTGTGTATCCTCTTTTTGTTTTTGTGTATTTTCTTTTTGTTTTCATGTATCCTCTTTTTGTTTTTGTGTATTTTCTTTTTGTTTTCGCGTATCCTCTTCTTGTTTTTGTGTTTTGCACCTCGGTGCCACCGTAGTAAATATATGGTTTGGTGTTGCGCGAACAGCCCTGCTTTTATGGATTCTTTTTGCGTTGCAGCTCTTGGGAATGGCGAAATTCCAAAATGGCACACAGGCGGAGAAAGCCATTGCGTTGCGTTTCAAAGTACTGGACCAAAACGATTGTGCTCCAAAGTTTGTTTTCTCCCTAAATGGGGCGGTCAATGAGTCAAGCCCCAAAGGTCTGTTATCAAATTATCTCCACTTCATACTATGAATTTGGTTCACTGCTAAATATTTTTCCTAGTAGCAATTAAAATGTACACTTCAGTTTTTTAAATTTTCATTATTTAGTTTAACATTTTTGGTCCTGCACTTTTGTATATGAAGCGGTCACTGAACTCATCCAGATACCTTCTTTCTAGGCACGTATATCTTGAACGTGACGGCGACAGATGATGATGAGCCAGGCAGCGAGAATACAAGGATTTCATATAGCATCATTCAGCAAAACCCGGGCGGGGGTAGAATGTTCTACATCAGCTCGGCCAGTGGCCAGATTTATGTTCAACTTCCCACCCTTGACAGAGAAGTATGTTCGCAAGCTGCTATTTTACAGTCGGTTTCCCTCTACCTATAGGCAGGCCCCTTTGAACAGGGTCCATTGATTCTGAATTTGATTTAGTTTCACTTTCGCTAGTTAGTCACACAAACAAATGACTACGTTGTTGTCATCATCCTTACTGTTGTGTTTCTCTTTCCTTATACAGACAGTGGACTCCTACACTTTAGTGTTAAAAGCCACAGATTTGGATGGGGACCCGAGAGGAAATACTGCAACCGTCAGCATTGAGATTAAGGTCCTTGACATCAATGATAACGTACCAACGTTGGAGGAAGAGAAGGTAAGAGAAGTTTGTTCGATTTGTATGTAAAAAGCAGCCTCTCTTATGGGTGTAATGATTCCCTCTGTGCAATTTCAGTTCAGCAGGGAAAACAATTAGTCTTGAAATTGTTAAAATTATTATTAAAACTGCTGATAATTAGGAACAGTTGTAAACCAAAGAAAAGTCAATGTGTCTGTTGACATGTCTTAATAATAAACATTGAACATCGATTTGTGAGGTTGTCAAGAATGTATTCCTACATTTGAGAATGTTGTAACCAAATTTCATATGCATACATGTGTACTGTTACAACCCTAGTCTCGGTGTAATGTAGCTTGTATCAGAGGAAGTCAATATTGCCATTTTGATATTCCAGTATGAAGGGAGTGTGGAGGAGAACCTGGCCTATGTGGAAGTGATTCGGATCAAAGCTTTGGACAAAGATCTGATCTACACTGACAACTGGCTCGCAGTTTTCACTATAGAGTCAGGGAATGAAGCGGATTACTTTAACATCACGACTGACCCAAAAACCAACGAGGGGATTTTAATAGTTAAAAAGGTATGAATATGTACAACTGACCTAAAAACAAACAAACAAATAAATAAATAAATGAAAATCATGAAACATCAGTTTCTGGTTAATCTTGTTCAGATTACGTTCTGTTTTGAAGTTTAATAATTTGTTGTTTTTTTTCTAAGCCTCTTGATTATGAAGAATTGAAAGAGTTGGACCTTAGGATCTCAGTCTCAAACAAAGCTGAGTACCACGTCTCTACAGTGGTGCAGAAGAAAATATATCCCATCAAGATCAAGGTGAAGAACGTAGAGGAGGGCCCCATGTTTAAGCCCAAAGTGAAGGTTGTTAATGTCTCAGAGAGCACTGAAACCCACATCCACACTGTGATAGCGAAATACCTGGCCATCAATGGAGATACGTTTGAAATAGCTAAAAACGTCCGGTTAGTAGCACATCGTATTCTGTTATACACACAAGCAACCTCCTTACTCATCGTTTTTAAATGTTGAAATACTGTTTATGAGTGTCTTTTGCCATTTTTATTCTTTTTCTTCATTACCAACTCAGGTATGTCAAAGGACGGGACCCAGACAACTGGCTGACGATTGATGAAAAAACCGCAGAGCTCAAACTTAACAAACAACCAGACCGAGAGTCTGTGTTCCTACGCAACGGGACATACTACGCAGAAATCATCTGCATGACGACTGGTGCGTGTCATTGTGTGGCTAAACACTTGACGAAGTATATCTGGCCTGAAATGGAAACTCTGTTAGGCTAATTGAGTTTAATTCCGGTTGAACTGTGAAAGCTGTCATTGTATTAAACATGCAAGAGAAAAATACACATTTTATTGGAATCACCTGAAATAAATGAAGAATCTAAAATGTTTTTTTTTCTCGTAGATCTGCCCACCAGAAGCTCCACTGGGACCATAGCCCTAATGGTGCATGACACCAACGACCACTGTCCTGTCCTGGTCAAGACACCTCAGACAATGTGCACGGACCAAAATGTCATTTACGTCACGGCTATGGACAGCGACCCTGAGCCCAACGGCCCACCTTTTGAGTTTACGATAGTTCCTGGCAGCACCAAGGAGGATCTGATGGTGGAACATATCAATGGTCAGGATGTTTCTGTTGACATGTTTGACATTCATTCGTTTGTTGGATGACAGATGGGCAGTTGAAGGATGATTGACAGAAAGCTTGCAGAAATTTGTATTTATTATTATCATAGTTATTATTGTTTTATGAGCTAATGTATGTGGTCTTGCCATTATCATTTCCATGAGTATGTAGATACATTGTATTTCATAGCAAACTTCTGGCCACATGGATGGCACAAACTCATAGCCTGGACTGCATGAACTGCATAGTTCATTGGCCATACAGGAAACCCGCGTCGTTTCTCCTGCAGACACCACAGCCGTCCTCCGGGCCCAGACGTCCCTGTGGCCTGGCATCTACCAGGTAGCTTTGGAAGTTCAGGACCAGCAGGGGAAGGCCTGCGGCCAAACCCAGGTGGTGGACTTCCGGGTGTGCACGTGTGCTAAGGAGGGCATGTGTGCCAGCAAACGGTCCACTGCTGTGTTCGGGTCATCAGCCATTGCCTTTTTCCTCCTGGGGTTGCTGTTGCTTCTACGTGAGTAACGGAACATCTCGCAGCCATTTCCCTGCAGGACGCTTTCTCGTGGTTAGGCTCCCGCTAACGGTTTCCATTATTTTCCAGTCATTCTTTCATATCCACCCATCTTAGTTTGCTTTAGTGTGATGCACAGTGATGTGTGGCTGAAGCTGTCTCTGATCCTCTTCCCGCAGTCATTCCTCTCCTGCTGCTGTTTTGCGCCTGCAGCAGTAAGGGGCACTTTCGTGACATTCCCTTTGAGAGTTTGCCCCCCCTGAGCTTGGGAAACACAGAAAAAATCGGGGAGGACAAAGTAAGTGGCCCTCCATACAGGATATGAGCATGCTTGGCGAGGTTTGGTGTCTGTCGCGTTAAAAAGCTTTGAGTTGGTAGGGTTTAGGTAGCATATCCTAAGGCAAAAATAAGTGTATTTGAAAAAAGCATTTTGTGTAAAAGATAAAATAATGTATGGGACATTACTGATATTGTTATTGCTTAAACAGTTTGAAAGACTTTTCTCATTGGGTTCAAATACGTCCATATACTCTTTGAACTGAAAGCAGTCCTCCTTTCCTCTAGGTGGCGCCATTTGTTTTGTGCCTACTTGTATTTTTCAATGTCTTGGTAATGTTTCCTTTGTTCCCCCCACAGACGGTACCACTTCTGCAGCCAATTATGGAGATTGACCACCCTGGAGGTTTAATACAGCAACAAACAGTGACAGGGTTAGGGGCAGGGGCAGGGTATATTGCGGGGTTTGGGGTGGGGTCAAGCCATGGAATGACAATGAGCATGAACAATTACAACCATCTTCAAACAGGAAGCCTAACCAAAGAAGAGTTTTGGAGACATAATCATGGAAATAAGTCTCAGGTCTCAGTAGGCATGGCAGAAGACGCCTTCCAGGGGATAGCGCTGTCTGAAGAATTTCTGCAAGGGTACTACTGCCAGGTACGGGACCATGAAAGTGGCTTTTTCCTGAATGTCTCTGTGGGTCGGGCTGAGAAGGATGCCAGTTTGAATCCCGTGGCTGGTGGAGTGACCATATCCTCCCATCAGCGAGACCCCTAGCCACAATCGGGATACTGTTACCAAGGCTGCTGGAACAGCGAGCCAAGGAGATTAAAGCAAATTCAAGCAGGTCCCAGGACCAAATCAGCAGCACGACCGCCCGCGTCACTGATGGCTCTGTTTAGGATTTTTTTCCCCGCCTGCCCACTGGCCTGACTGTTTTTATCTCAGTTTATTTTCTCAATACAGAGTTGATAAGTATTGAAAGTATTGATATGAAGTATTGATATTGAAAAGTAAATAGCAGAAAGTCAAATGTGTGGTATTTCATGTTTGTAGCATTAATGTGTGTCTGTGCATGTGTGTGTGTTTTCTTTTCCTATTATAGAGAGCAAGTGTCGCCCCCGAGGAATCGGACCCCCAGAAAGATGCGCTGCTGGTTTATGATTATGAGGGAAGTGGGTCTCCCGTAGGCTCCGTGGGCTGCTGCAGTATGCTGGAGGCAGACAATGACCTGGACTTCCTGAACCACCTGGACTCGAAGTTTAAGACCCTGGCTGAGATCTGCACAGGCAAGGCCATTGAGATGGAGGGGCCAGCGCCCCAACCTAAGCCTCCCGCCCGCCTCCGCGCAAGCCCCGCCCCCAGCCCTGCCATGGCACAGAAGGGATACGCTGCAGTGGTAACTGGGACAGAAGCTGGGAAGACTGGGAGCCTCCACATGTCCAGCTCGTGTTCATCTGCTGTGCTGGAGGAGCAGGTGGCATTGGGGGCAGCAGCAGTGGTGCAGCAACACGCCGTTGCCCAGGAAACCATGGTGCTCCCGACACCGGCCTACATCCTCCAGCCGCAGCCGATGTACATAGCAACCGCACCCAGGTTGCAGACAGCACACTACGTGGTGGACCAGGAGGCGGCTCTACAGGGCATGTACGTGCTGAGTGACACCGTCAAGCCTGCTGGGGTCCTGGCGGGCCCAGTGGTGCACAGTACCCTTAGCAAGGGCGGCAAAGTGGTGCTCCTGGAGCGGGAGGTGAGGCCCGGGCAGGCGGCTCAGATAAACCTCGTCCCCGCGCAGGCCGCGGCCCAGAAGGTTGTGGTGGTGGAGAGGAGGCCGGGCAGCATGGACCAGGTGAAGGGGGGCCTGCTGGCCAAAAGTTCTGCCCAGCAGGAAGTGAGCTTCCCTGGCACTGCAGACCTGCTGTTAGCGCAAGGTGAGTCGGTCCTGTTGGAAGCCCGGCGAGGGTCACCTTTCCTGGGAGACGGGGCCGTGGAGTCTCAGGGTGCCCTGAGCACTTTGGGCAAGGTGAGTGCTCACAAGCTGGTTGTCCAGGAAAAGGTCTCCATCAGCGAGAGAAGCGTCCATGGGTGAGCCAGGTGACTCGTCGAGCATCAGCAGCCCCAACGATGGAATAGTCACATGTTAGAGCTTTACAGTCCACAGGGCTGTGGCCTAGACCTCCAATCCACATCAGCTGACTTCCGCATTGGCACACTGAATAACCGTGCATGACTTTGGTCTTCCTAAACATCAGGGTCCGTCAGTCGTGTTTGCTTTACCAAAATATTAAATATTGCGGGTGGAAAATCCCCAGTATCCACATTATTAAAATGTACTTCGATTTACTGATAGAGGACAGTAATGCTGCACTCCTTAGTGCACCTTAGTGAGAATAAGTTATTGGCAATGATTTTGAAAAACCACCGAAGATAAGCCAGCTCATGGTGCATATTGAATGACGCAAACCTCTGGATCTGTATGGCGCAAACTGCATTCCTAGTCTAGTTTTCACATGTTCTGAACCACAATGACAAAACAGGACTATTAACTGATGGTTTGATTGTTATCTAAATGTAAATCTGGGATAAATCTATTCAAGCAAGCAGAATTAAGCCAAGCTAAGCAAACATTCTAACATAAATCATTAAAATTCAGCTTAGTTGCAAGGAACAGCTTAGTTCTGTTTTTCCCTTGCAAAACTTAGATGCAGCCATGCAGCACTCCTTTCCAGGTTTCCAGTAAAAGCATGCTTTTAATATTAGAAGGGCTGTGCACTGTCTCCCCCTAGTGACTGAACAGAAAATTGCAGAAACCTGCTTGAAATATTAATCATAAAAAAATTGAATTTATGAGTTTCTGGTTGCGCTTATAGTTCTGTATATACTTATTTATTTACAATATTACATGTTGTACACATGAATTAGTTAACCCCGTTTTATGGGTAGGCTTTATATGCCGAGAACATCCATCCACCCACTTTCTATACCCACTTGTCCTATAATGAGAACATTTTCATAATTTGTGTTCTATGGTGCAAAATATGATTTTGTATCATTTCACTATTATAAGGCAATAAAGTAAATGCACTGAATCGTACAATTTTAACAGGATCAAACAGTATCAATCACTGGAATCACTATAGAATCACACAGTGATTATAAGGCTTTTAGTGCCTATATTTTGTTTACAACAGACATTTATTCACAGTGGAAGTTTGGTTTATTAAAAAACAGTCAGAATGCATTGTTTGTTAGTTTTGTTCTTTGTAAAGTGCACTTCGTCTCTTAATTCACAGTTAGGCCTTTAATGTTTTGCAAAGCACCACGGCTGTCTGCTTTGCGTTGTGTCTGTCTAAAAGAGGTGATTACCTTCGGTGTGGGTTTTTAAATTATTTTTTTAATTAGATAAATGCATAATTCAGGAAGAGGGGAGCTTGAAAATTATGAAGTGGAGGACAGATGTGTGTGTATATATATATATATATATATATAAAAAATCCGTTTTCAGTATTGAATCAACCATAAATTTAGTATTTTTGTACATGTATATTGCTTTATTTGCTTTATTTCTTTCCTTACCCCTCTTCATCCAGTGGTGCAAAGGTAATATTTGCTATTTACATTCTGGGTGGTGTTGCATAAAAGGTATTCCTGTAACTATACATTGGTGCACTGTAAATAACTGTAGGCGCCCTCTTGCCAACGATATCTCCGAATGGCCCGTGCACGGCCGTAAATGCCGCCTTCCTATAGCAGCAGTCTGTGGTTCAGCATCATCGCGGATGATTTGGATTGATGCGCTGCCTCTGGAATGTGTTCTTCAATAAATGGTACAAATGTGATAAACTGTCTACGTCTATCATTGTGATACATGCACGGGCGACACAGTGGATTGCGAATGTACATCACATTAGGCATAAGAGAATATAGAGCACGCAGGGTTACGACAGTTTTAAGGAATTTTAGTGCCAGTGTGGTTTCATGATAAAATAATTCACAAATGGCCCAGATCTCAATTCTGGACAGTATATAGATCGATATTACAGATCTTGCACATGCTATATATGAATATAAAATTATTTTCAACTTCATTTCTGAAAAATGTCTAAATCATAATTTAAGCACATTTTCCCTTCAACCCTCTGCTATTAATAAATCCAAAATATGCCCAGGCAGGCAATACTGCGACAGATGCTCATACAGTAAATCTCCTGAATATATGGAAAAGTATCTGTAATATTTTCAAAAGTGTCATCATAGAAGCGCAAAGAACATTAAACCTCAAAAGAAATTAGGAACTGGGGATGGAACCCGAAAAAGTATCAGAGTGTCTGGAGCAGATAATAAAAGGTGCAGAGATGTTTATATCCGTATCCTGACTTACACGTGATGATCCGCTCTTCGCTGTGATTTGTGACCATCACCTGAATTTTTTAATGAGTTTGTTCAATCAATACTGTTCATAAAAAGGGGGTGGCTGGCTGTAATGTTCTCTGCAGGAACAGTGCGTCTGAAGGCACTGTTTACTGTTTTCTCGATTTGAAAAAGTGATCTGAGGAGATTATCACCGGACCGAAAATCATTTTTTTATTAGATTCTTACAATGCGCTTTTAGACAGGCCCCCACCCCAAATCACTGAAGCAATAATGGCAGTCAGCAGGTCCTCGGTCACAAGGTCACGGGCAAAGGCAGGCAGCTACCGGGACGGGCTTTAAAAAGCTGGGCCAGCTGTGGGAATAATACACCGAAGACGGCAGTGCCGAATAATCATGCCCCGCACAGCCCTCTCACTGCTGCTGGCCATAACCGTCCTGCTCTGCGATGCCACGACGGAGGTAAGTTTCCATTAACTTTTCTGCAGGGTGCCACCAATCCGAAATGGCTGCTGGCAGTTTCTGGCATACGCAAATGCGAATTTTCTGCACAGTGACAAAAGTGCATCAAAGTAGACTTTTTAGATTGCATTTCTGGCACGGGTAGATGACAGTGTAGCCACTTCTAAACGCAATCATCGCGGCTGCCAGCACGAAAGGCTCTGATCTACGCGGAGAAACACATCTCGGAAAGTTCAGAGAGGCACCCCGGAGATTCACCCCGCAGCTACTGGACATTATTCAAAGATACGGCATGATTTACGACGCTATAAAGCGAGCAAGTGTGTGGATGTAGGAAATTTCAAACAATATTGACATTATATCGATGTGTGCTCATATCAGCAAACTGCTGCGATATTAATGCTTACGCATTTATAACTTGCTTCACATAAAATCTTCCATCAGGTTGAAAGATCTTAACGCCTAAAAAGCGGTATAAACTTTCAACGTTGCGATCCGCCTCGGTATTATAATTCGTGACACCATTTCGCCTCAGTTTGTCCTCACGAATATCCACCATATGCGCAGTGCATATTTGCACCGCTTGTTTGTTCGTTTGTTCTGAGGAAAAATGTTCCATTAGAAAGCAGAAAAGAGGACGACGAATAAAAGCCACCCCCATTAACCTTCATATCATTTGAACCATTATGTTAATTACCGCAAATAATATCTGATCTCAGGACTAATATGGAATGCGTTTCCCAAAAGCTCCCGTTAGCAATTTAAATATTTGGTACCGATCAGTTGGATGGTTCAAAGTACAGTATGTAAGCTGCGAGCTTTGCTGGGAAGCATCTCCACGATCAGCAGGGTGAAGCGAAGTCACAACGCAGCCGGCGCTTCATATAGAGAAGCGCACAGCCAGCCGCAGTAACTAAAACATTACGCCCCTGGTGCGCCTCACCCACCCCCCAGGACTACAAAACGTGCCCGCTGATGGTGAAGGTGCTGGACGCAGTGAACGGGCAACCAGCCCCCGCTGTCAAGCTGGAGGTGCACCGGCAGACGGACAACAGCTGGATCCTCATCCAGGAAGGGTAACGGCATACGCAAACCGCCATTTACCCATCTCTCTCCGTCTTGCCTCCCCAAGACGTTTCTAAGCTTTACCGTACGTATTTGTCATGCAGGGCCACCGATAATACAGGGGAGGTTCACGGTCTCATCGAAGAGAAGGATTTTGTGCCGGGACTTTATAAAGTCGTCTTCCAGACCAAAGCATACTGGAAGTCAAAGGATCAAGAGGCATTTCATGAGACGGCAGAAGTAAGCAACAATATGAATATACAGGCCATCTGGCATACTGGGCTTTTCCTGGTAGCATGATGGGTTTATCGTGGGGCGACACCCCTTACTGGGCAAGTCCAGAGCCCATTTAAATTCCAGCACAGCCCTGCATGTACAAACCTCTCAAAATCTGACACATCCTCTTCACTTTCCATCGATAAACCTGAGTGGCAGCTTTTATTATGGATAATTTCTAAGTTACAGAGCACCCCACTTATATTTACATTTATCCAGCTTGACTTACATTATCCAATTACAGGGAATTACAATCTCCCTGGAGCAATTTGGGGTTAAGGGTCTTGCTTAGTAAACAGGGCCTCACTCAACTATGCCACCACCATCCCTCTTGTCTCAAACATGTTTTAGTTCACATCAGGCAAAAATTACAGGACGCTGCCTTTAATTTGGTGGTGTGCTGTCTCAGTTGCTTGATGTAAGCAATGACGTGCATAAACACTTCATTAAACAGTCACAAACAGAGAAAAGCAACTTTCTATTTACCAGCTCCTGTCCAGGAAAATACTGGCCGTTTACCTTGTGCAAAAACTCTGTTTACAGGTGATGTTCACAGCCCATGGGCAAGGTCATCGTCACTACACCTTGGCTCTTCTGCTGAGTCCTTACTCTTACTCAACCACTGCTGTGGTCACCAACCCACATGAGTAACGTGATGAACAACATGCAAAGCATCCAGCACAACACATCTATAACAGAGAGAGAACACATTTAAACATATCTATAATTTATATAAAAGCGCCAGCAACTGACCCTAAGTAACATCCATACCTTTGTACATTTGTATAAGTAAATGAGGGGGAGGGGGTTCTTTAAAATACTGCAGGCGTAATCTCTTCAAAATAAAATTGACGTTTACTGACCTTTTCTGGAAAACAAACCATATACTGACAATGCAAACATCAGGAACATCTGTGTAAGGAAACAATTACATTAAATACACGAGAGGACACTGAAATTCACTTCTTTATTTGAATAAAAAAATATGCTAAAGCGGTGTTACATGAACATGGCAACATAATCGTTTACTTTACTGAAAAACAGGGTTACAAAGTCCAATGTATCAGACTCCTCGGTGTTACGGAACAGTGTGAATGAATTAAAAACGTAATTCCGAAGCATTGGATATACGAACACTAAAGCAATGTCAAATATTTTCCCAGAACAAATGATAGTTTGTTTTTTTTTGTAAAGTGAATTTTTCTTCTTTATTCAATCAGTCAAAAAAAAAATAAATAAATAAATCACATCTAGGTAAAACAAAAATAAACTCAGAAGCAGGAGGAAAGGGAGGGAAAAAAAACTACTTCTGCACATGTGCACTCAATTACCGAGTTTGGACTCAAGTTTAAGTTCAAGGCTAAAAACCTAAAATCAAAAAATTTAAAATATTTCAACTAAAATTTTAAAACCCAAGGCACATTTATATGAATACTGCAATATGTAATACTCAACATTACAAATAACCCTATTGGTGACGCACACGGAGTAGAGGCGATATCCCAGCTCGCTGACAGCAGGGACCGCGTGCAGCAAAGGTAAAAACGCCCCCAGTGCACGCTTGAGGCTACAGGGCCCCATCACAAACCAGCAAAACAAACTATCCAGGGGCGCAAAAAGCAAAACCCAGTAGGTGAGGCTTTTAACATCAGTGTTTTCAGACGCCGTTACGGCAACAGCTCCTGACGTTAATTCCACTTGGGCCATTTCTTACCTTAAAAGGTAAGTGAGAGGGAAGGCCCATCGGCCCAGAAAATCCTCCCTCCTACAGATTATTCCACCATAGAATCAGAAACTACTGTCAAGCCAGACTTAATGTCAATGAGCTTCCAGTCAAATCCACCCATCAACTGTGGGCCCGCTGCCTCCACGCTAGATAAGCTTCATTACTTTAATGCACCATAAGAGATTTTCTGCTGAAATCTTCCCATCTTGGTTGACGAACATACCACTTTAAAAAGAATACACCCAGCAATATTACTGCATTCCACCTCTTCCCAGAAGTATCATTTCCTTTTAAACAGTACCACAATGAAATCCCCAGGAAGTTACTTGATCCATGCTCTGTGGTTTCTTAACCAATTCACCACAACAGTGCTGCAGTTTGCCATCTCACTGCTACTGGGAGAGAGACACAGAGCCCCCCCATGGCTGGCCTATTTCAACATTGATACAATATGAATTCTGAAAAAAGTGCTGGAAATTGATTTTAAAAACTGTTACTGGCACTAAATTAAATATAGGTGGATTTATTATTTTAGTGGGGTGTGTTCTGGACTTCTATGTGAGGTATGGAAGCTGCCGTCCTCCTTAAATGGTATAACTGCAGTATGTTGCCCATAGGACTGGGCCTGCTGTGAGTGAGGTCAGCTTTTAATGGCTATTGCAACTGCATAAGGGTCTCGCTTCCATACAATTACAGTGGTCATTAAAACATTGGCTTTATAAATGCATCATCACACAGGCCTATTAAATGCCACCTACTTATTAAATGCATCTTAGAAAGATTCTTTAAAATTTCAAAACACTCCACGGAGCTAAATTTGGTTGACGTTATTTTTGAGCCTTGACCCCCACCCCACCCCACCCAAAACCCTGAAAATTCACAGCAAAGTCAAAAGATCCCATGCGTCGGCATCAGCAATAAAGCCAAGCTAGAGGGTTATGGCAATGTAATTCAGACTCATTTACAACAGTGCACGTGCGGAGCTGCGATTGGCGTGGGTGACCCCCAAGAGCTTATAAGACTTTCACAGAGCCTGTGAATTTAACACCCTCTTACAGAGAACCTGACAACAGCGAGTCTCGATCCAAACCAGCTGGAAGGCTTCAGGCATTGGGCGAGACGCCTCCACAAACTCAGCTGGAGATCCCACACGCTAAACAGACAGCAAAGGCAACGATATTTAGGGCTTTTTGGGAGAAACAACCCATAGAAAATACAGCAACAAAAGTCGAAAGAATAAAATAAAATTTAAAAAACCATCATAAAATAAAATAAACAGTGTAGCGCTCAAAACTGTATAGTTGGAGTCGTCATG
Source organism: Petrocephalus schoutedeni (assembly GCA_026780765.1). Taxonomy (NCBI): domain Eukaryota; kingdom Metazoa; phylum Chordata; class Actinopteri; order Osteoglossiformes; family Mormyridae; genus Petrocephalus; species Petrocephalus schoutedeni. The sequence continues at coordinate 4,578,095 of JAODKL010000081.1, read as the reverse complement.
GCCCACGTTTATTCCACACGCCGTTCAAGGAGGGTGTAACAGACAGCCATCCTCACATTACGGCTTATTTTACAGTCCGCAGCTTAAAATAAATACAGCCTCAGACAGAGTGACGTACGATCAGGCGCGACCACTCGTGGGGGACGTTCTGGTGTGCAGCGCCGCCGTGGCTCGGCGACCCCCTTCCGTCCCACCGTCCCCCCTCGCTGGTGCGGCTGACTTGTACACAGTGCACTTCAAAAACAGGCAAAATAGACATCTGAATGAAAAAAAACTATAGTAATCATAAATAAAGGCATGCAGAAGTCGATCAACGAAGGACTTTTCGGGGGGGGGGCGGGGGGGGGATAACAAGCCCAGCCAATCTCAGTACAAACAAGCTCTCACTCAATTTAGATAAATTACCTAGCAATCCGGAAAAAAAAGTCATAGCTGCCAAAATAAAACAAGTTACAATGAATTGTCTAATAACCCTAATATGCTTTACATTTGAAAAGGCCTGTATTTACATTGGTTTTTTCATGCAAACCAACTCGACAGTACAATATACAGCCAGAGGAATGAGAACACTTGTGTCACATGACCAGGAGTGCTTCTACTACGCTTTTTTTTTTGTTTTTTTTAAAAAAAAAGGAAATAAATAAATACAAAAAAATAAACATCCCAAATTTACATCACATATACAAATCACCATTTTTGAGGAAATTAAACCCAGTCAGGGTGGACAAAAATGTATACAACAACCAGCGAAAATGCGCTATATTGGCTCCTAAGGTCGTGGTTATAAAGAGAGGTTGGGTTTCATTTGACACTGCTCCTTAACGGAGGTGGGTGTCCAAAGCCCTGCACACCCTCCAGGATTTGCCGCTTCCCCAGCCTGACAGCACCACGCTAGCAGCGGATCCTTCCAAGTGGGGTGGGGGGAATACTTCCCAGGGACAGAGCAAATATTTGAGCACAGAAATGTACATTTACCTTGAATCATCTTTTTTTTTTTTTTAATTGGCTGCCGTTTTGATTTTTCCCTAATGTGCTTCTCCCCCCAGCCCCAAAAAAGTGAGGTGAATTTAACAGAGGTGGAAAGTTTAGGCCCAAAAAGTACCAATCCAGACCAAGCTTTTGTTTCAACCAACCAGTTGAGTATAAAGTCACAGGGTACTCAGCTGGTTGGCTGAAACAAAGCCTTGGTCTGGATTTTTACTTTCTGGACTTGAACTTGCCACCTCTGGAATTTTAACCCCCCCGGCAAGGGAAAGAGCCTGTGTGAGGTTTGCAGGGCATCGACCCCTCCCCTCTCCTGGCACAAATTGGAACCCTTGGCCAGCCTCTGGCCTTCCACGGCACCTTACCACTCAAAGGAAAAGACTGGTGATTCAGAACTCAT
>JAODKL010000081.1:4521847-4569511 GCA_026780765.1 Petrocephalus schoutedeni | reverse complement strand
ATCATGTGACCGATTGTTCGGACATTATCCCTCAACATCATACCCTGGGCCTGGACCATGAAGAAATAGGTGTTGGCTGAAACGAGAAGTCAGGATGCCATTAGCTCTTTGACAGCACCACCAGCACAGGGTCTGAAGGATGGAGGCTTTGGCTTTCTAAGGCGGAAGCCTGTCTGTGTCACACGCTGCCTCCGCCAGGAACAGGGGAAACCAAATGTTTTTAAGCAACCGGACCAGCTAAGCTAAATAAATCTGAAATTTGGTTCACAAAACAGAGTAATATTCTTATACATGTCATCAGCTGTATAAAATGCAGAGCTAAATACTGACTGGACATGCAAATGTCAGTTCCTGTCCATGTCCAAAAGCAGGAACCAAAGCAGAGCAAACCATTTCACACATCTGCGACATCGGTTATCACAGATCTCTTGGAAGTACCGATATGAAAGCATGCTGCGAGCTCAAACACCCAATGGCCATATGGTGCCTTACCCAGCCAGTAGGCCAATAGGTGGGATAGTGGTTAGATTTCAACTTAAGCCATTATACCCTTAAGCTACAGCAAAGTAATTAATCTGAACCAAACGCTGTAAACTGGGTGACCAAGTTTGAGTCTATTAAAGTTAATGCTCCCATTTCAAGGTGACAATTACACAAACACCAAGCACGTAAAACTACACACAAAGTGATTATTAACACCAGGAGAGGAAATGAATGACATATCACTGCTTTAAACCACAAAATACTGATAGCAAACTTGCATTTTACAAGCATTTTGAAATGTGCATAGATGCACAAATCAGATTCAAAATTATTTAAAACCACCAGTTACTGCTAAAAATTAGCCATACTAAACTCAGAGCCTGTATGAAGTAAATCCAACTGCAAGCAGCAAGAAATCATGGCCTTCTAAGTACTAGTGGATCAGAAGATTTGTATTCATAGAGACTAGGTGAGTCTGCAGATTGAAAAAGGATTACCAATGGTAACTAGCACAAACACCGGGTTTCACTGGCCTTCTGACTGGTTTATCTTCCCTGGGTGTATGGGGAATGTAACATTTCTCTCCTTTTATGGTTTGGCCACATAAATCTATTGTCTGAAGCGCTAATTAAATTTCGTCTTGTCTGACTCAGCGAAGCCAGCAGTTTCGGGTGAACATTACAGGAAAAGAATTACAATTACTACCTACTCCAGTGCCTCAGAGGATGTATCAGTTCATACCATAATTGTCAGTACCACTGAAGATGAACATAAACGTTCTCAAGAGAATATCTAATATGCATTATCTAGCTGGACAGTGACACCAAAGTCATCACTCTTGAATTATTTTAAATAAAAAAAACAAACTTCTCCTCCAACAATCATTACTAAAGCAGAACTGCTTTCAAAGGCTAACAGCACTTAATGTTGCAGTACAAGTGCAATATACTTGAAGTAAGGGTCTCTCCGTGTAAACTGAACTGCCCTAAATCTAAACTACATAAAAAGGGGGTTTTGGACACTGATCAAGACAAACGTCACACTTTTAACACATTAAATTTACTTAAAAATATAGTCTATACTTCTTCCCATAAACATATTTAACACATCCCAATACATGAAGCTCCATTAACTAATTTGCCCCTCATCTAAAAGAAATAATTATACATTTATTGAGCATAATTTAACAAACCGTAGTTTATCAAAGAAGAAGAGTCAATAAGGCACATTACTTGGGTGACCTAAAGTAAAGACGCACCTTCCTGGCATTTGACAGGTAGCACAAGGCACCTTGCTGGATCCCAAGACCAGCATCCCTCACAACACACATCAGAACCCTGACATCCCACTACAAAGAGCATTTCACATAGGAAGTCTCTCAGATGGACACTACGTTGAAATTCAGTTCCACGTGAATTTGCATTTCAAATGAGGGCCAGGTCTGCAAGCAAACACACACAGCCATAAATCTACAGCAAACTATGCACAATCACTATAATGATTTAATGCCTAGCAAAAAATATAAGAGAAATGTCCTTTGGAAAGACTATAACCACAAGCTGGGCTTGGCACAGACCCACCCCTTGTTCAATGTGTTTTTTGACAGCAAAGGCCATTAGAAATGTGGGGGGATTTTGTCTAGTGTGCATTTTTCCCTCAGATATATTTTTGCCTCATTATATAATAAGCATTACTGTGGTTCAGCCGTGAAGGCAATAATAAAACGTATTCCTTTGTCTCTGACTCACCAGACTGTCTTCAAATGTTGAGACGAAGATGGCAACCCCCAGTGTAAAAATAAACCCCTGGCTGTTTGAGGAAAGCAGGGCTTTTCCACACGACACTTAGCAGCTGACAAAGCAGAATGCAACCTTGCTTCCCAGATGAGAGAAAGACCCTGGCACAGCCCTGAACTGGACCTGCGAGGAACTGCCATCCAGAATCTTGGAAGTCTAACCAGAAGGGACAGCTGTGCGCTCAGAGAAGACAAGCACAACCAGAAAGACACCAGGAGATGCTGAAGCAGCACGGACCTCCACCAAAACACAGGTCTTACCACCAGATGTCTTCACAGTCTGAATGGCATACTAGGGCAGGGCTACCCAGATACGTCTGAGTCAGTAGCACATTAGTCATAATGATTAAGTGAGAGACCACAGATTTTCACAACAACAAAAAAAAAAGAAAAAGTAGAGTGGCAAGGCTCACGACCGGTAGAATTATCCTGGGTACTTTGTTTTGGATGGATTATAATTGCCTGTTAACAACAAGAAACAAGAATAACTGACCTATAATACAGGCCTGCTAAGGGCCTACAAAACAGATTAGTGCTGGGCAATAATATATATTTTTTTATTGCATCTCAGTCTGAAGGAAGATCATAGAAGACAACTCTCAAAGGCAGAGGTGATTACAATCCATAATTCCAGTGGGTTTAAAAATCAACCAGGAGTTGACCCTCACATTCAGAAGTGACCCAGCACATTGTGGCTTAGCAGTTTGAAGTTGCAGTTCTGTCATTTTCTCATGATAACTGAATGACATTCGATTCAGGTACCAGCATATCATATGCCATTTATTCTGGGACAAGAAAATACAGCTGAGGAGGTATTCAGTTAAAATCACAATGAAATCCAACTAAATGTACCTGTACCCAATAATTGAAGAGGGCCTGATGAGTTGTCATAGGCATAAATGCATTGTTAAAGAAATAGGCAATTTGAAATCAACCCACCTTATTGCGGAAATAAAGGACGATAAGCTTAAAGTATACAGTAGCTGGTATGCAGTTTTCCAGCTGCATGGTGGACACGCCAGCTCCGCAGCGCGGCCCACACACACACATACACGTTGCCCTCTCCGCCGGTCAGTTCCAGCGTATGATCATAGTGCTTAAACGGCAGTCTTAAACTCAATGTGAGCGCATGACAAGAAGGCAAGGGCGGGACGATGCTTTCAGCGGGGCCGCATTACGTAGCCGGGGTGACCAAGCGGTTAATAGGGAGCGGCGCTGTCCTTGAAGTCTGAGAGCTACGTTCCGGTCTAACATTTCCAAGTTAAATGAAAACACGTGCTCGGTGGCGGTACCTGGGCCACCGTTGGCGCAGGCACGCCTCCAATCACACCCGCCACTGATGGGACTCATCGCATCACATTACATAACACAACACAGAATTCAACGCACAAAGGCTCATGCGTGTGAATCTGCGGCTCTCTCATTCGCGTCGCGATTGTGGACGCTCGACTCGTCTGTCTGGCATTCAGTCACAGGTGAACCGGACCTCACGGCGCCGTGGAACCGCCGGACACCGTGAGAGCGTCTGCGCACACACGCATGACCCCGAACCGGGCTTCCCATGTTCGCACCACGGGACCCGAGCCAGCAAGCCGGGCAGGTGCAACGATGCATAGATCAGCACCGGCAAGCCGGATAACGATACGATAAGTTATGGCCAGTGGTGGCTGTTACTGCAAATTTACTACCAGTGCCAGAATTTCCGGATTGCAGGGCAGGTCTCTGCCACCTTTTTTAGTTTTTTTTTTTAAGGAGGGGGGGGGGGGCAATGCATACAAATGGCGAGCAAGAGACAATATCCACCAGGTTAGACTGTAAAGGGTACTGGGGTCCGCCGAATGCGATTACTCACCGATTCCGGGCGCCGCATAAATGAAGTACAGACAGGACGTGGATAGGGAGAAAAGGAAAATGAAGGCCAGGAAGGAGCGGTTCGAGATCCGCAGGAGCCGCCTCCAATTCCGCATTTTCGCTCACAGTCCCGGATTGCGGTGAAATAACAATCCCATAAAAGGTCGCTCTAAACCGATAATAATGGCGATTTAAAATGAAAGTAATTGATTTAAAACTGCCATGTAAAAAAATAAAATAAAAAAATCAATGTGCCGATAGAGACCGCATCGTGTCTGCCGGGGATGCAGTAAAACTGCGATATATCCGAAGGTCCGCGTCGCTAGCCCGGACTAGAGGCGTGCCGGATGGGAAGCAGGCCCCGCGGAGCACCAGTCAGGCTGCCCGGCTGCTTTTAGCAGGCATGCCGGAGCCGTCGAGCGCCAGTCCTCAATACGGGTCTGTTATTTCTCGGCGATTCCCATGACGTCGCTCCCCGTTTAGCCGCCTCTCTCTGTATCTCTCTCTCCCTTCGCCAACAATGAAGCTCCTGGGACGATTCTGGGAAAAATCTGGTCGGTACCGCCTCCTCCCCCCCCTTTTCCCTCCCCTCCCCTCCCCTCCCTCGCGTTCCGCGGCTCCCAGCAGTGGCCGCGCCGCTTAGCCGGTTAGCCTGATAGCCTGAGAGGTAGCTTACGGTAACCCGCGGAAATGCTACGAGGATTAGCCGGCGGTTCAGACCGCGCCCATATATAAAAATATAACGGGATTTACGGTTAGTATTTTTTAAAGCGATGAAAGCGCACTCCCCCGTAGTACATTTTAGCAGACGCGGTGTAAGTATTTTTTTTTTTTTTATCTTTACACGTGTTTAAAAAGGCCGTTTGGAGAACGCGCGCGACCCGCGGCCCTGCCGGCGTTCACCATGGCAACTGCCCCGACCGCAGTGAAGGATCATGGGGTCGCGTGCTGCCGAGAGGGACACGCCTGTTTTCCGGCTCGCGCTGTGCGCCAGCGCTGCGGCTCGGGCCGAAGATGCGCGCGGCGTCCGACCGCGTTCGGGGAGCGCGCGGAAACTGTACCGGAATCGTGTCGGTTTAGTGCATTTTCAGTCGCGCCGAATGACATTGCAGTGCTTTTTAATGGCGCTTCCTAGGTGGCCACATTTTTTCTCCCGTCATGAATGCATGACATCTCGAGTGTGATGTATATGAAAAAATTATGTACTTCCAAGATTCCAAGAGGGGGTTGTATTAAGTCGAATCACCCTTCAACGTAACCGTGGAATGGTTTGCGATTGTTGGTAATATACGAAATGAATCGACCGAATTCAATGTTCTCACTTCCTGCCCTTGGTGCAGGCACGTAGCTGTCACGTCGGAACCGAAACCTATAGCCTAAAGATACGTATTTCGTAATCCATTGAGCGATTTGGGACATACTGTACGATCATGATCGTCTTTAAAGTACCGGGTGCCATGTAAGGCAATGGTTAAAAGGATATTAGTCTGTCCTTTACCTGGGACAGCCTTTTCATCACCTGGACAGTATGTAAAAAAAAAAGACTGACACATATTATAGAGATCCAGAAGATGCATGTCATGTAATTCGTCTACTGGCAGACCGCTTAGCTGATAGCGATCACTAATTTCCTCCTTCTAAGAGCAGCTGCTCGTTGATTAAATATTAAGAAATGGTCAAATTTCTCCCTTTTTTTGCATGGAAAGATGCATTTGTTTGAGCTTAACACTACAAATATTATTTTGAATGTATGTGCGCAATATAATCAAAAGACAAATGACCGCTCTGGAAAATAATGCATGACATTTTTGAATAATAAAAGTGAGATCTGGTTTCATAAGTTAATATGCAGTGTAAATAAGTATTTCATTAGACATGAGCGCATAGATGCACGCTGTAGTTCTGGATAAATGTTTTGTTTACATTCACTTTCTTTACAAAGGATGTGCTTGTACAAAGTGGGGGGTATAGTCAACGTGCCAACACTGCCTTATGTTAATAATGCCGCATAAGTAATTAACTGGGTTGGAACATATTTCATTTTATTTAGTTGTGTGAAGAGCGACCAGAGAAGGCAAGTCCATGAAGTGATACAATCTAAATGGCCTGTAGGTGCATTTCAGCTATGAAGAAAAGGCCTTTCATCAAATCAGCTGGTGGTCATCACTCGGGTTACCAAGTCTTTCAAATTCACTCTTCTTGAAAGTATTATACTCTGCAGCTGTTTTAATAATTAATTACTCCTTCTAGAATGAGAAAACAATGCATGCTTGAATGTAAACAGAGCAAACATTCATCCACAATTATAGCATGCAGCTTGGTGTTCATGTCTAATGAAATACTTATTTACACTTCATATTGACCTTAGAAACCGGATCTCACGTGATTATTCTGTGTCACTGTACCCATTAACCGTTTTTAATGTTTTTCATAAACTCGCATTAATTTGAAATATTTATCACATTATAAATGTATTTGACACTGAATTCAAATTTATACTTTTGTATTTTTCTTTTTTTGTCGTTTCTTTTCTGTATGATTTACATTGAATTAGCCTGTGTATTTCATTTCCCACCAAGGCTCAATAAACTTTAACATTTTTAAATGATTTTTATTAATTTAGAATTGTATTGCTTTTTAATCAAGTACCAACCCAAAAACCTTTTATGTCAGCAGAGTAAACATAAAAATAGTAATGACAGATCATAGATTACTTGCATTCATCGTTACAAAACCTTCAGTTTTATAGTTAATACATTTGGTCTAATATTCAGTATAATACTGAAACGTCACTGCTTACTTAGGTGTCATTGTCGCAAAATTAACTAAACTTGCAGTGTATTTTCTGTAGAAGTAGGCCTATTTCATATCTTCGGATTAGAGCCAATATCAAAACTTAGCAATACCAGAGAAGCAGTCCTGGCTTGAGAAGAGTGTTAAGTGTTTTCTTTGTGAGGTCCAGTTTTTCAGTGTGAACAGAAGCGGTTTCAGTCCCTCATTACTAAAGCTGTTGACATACTGTGTAACACAAAGTCTTACTTGGTGTAGCAGTATAAATAATAAACATCTTCAGGTTCCTTGTACTACCTCTAATCGGTAAAAGAACTTTTAAATAATTAAGTTGCGTAATGCATCCTAACTAATGGGAGATGTATTTTGAAACTTGGACATTTTGCCTCCATTTGCAACAAACGGGTAGTAGCCATGAAATCGTTTATCAATTTAATTGGTTATGAAATGAAAGATTAAGGACACAATGTGTCACATACAAACAGCATTTGAAGGTGTTTGCAACCACCAGGATTTCACTGACAATCAGAAATCTTAATTGATAAAAACACAGTTTATATATAATAATGGAGATGAAAACAAGCAAAACTATTTTATTAAACCGATTAACTTAATTAATTTTAATCTTATATTACTACACGCACACATCGTCCAGAGAGACTCACCAATGACTCACATCAGTGGCAAGTAGATGGCCTGTCAGGGTATATAACAAATGGTAGTGGATGGGGCACTGGTATGACATGGCTGAGTATAATCTCTACTTTGTGAGAAAGTCACTCAATGTTTTCCAGTCTTATTGCAGACACTTGTGGTCTCAGACAGAACGTGTTAACATATCTGGCATTTGAAATGAGCAGTGAACAAAAAAATCAAACGTATCACACTGTATCTCAGTCAAATAGTATAAATTACACATTCCGATCAATACAAGTTTCTATAAAGTACTTGTATTTGTACTCAAAATACACTATAACGTGGCCTCATCTGTTCTTTAAAATTCAGTGGTTGCTCGGTTACACTTGTGTAAATTTGAGAGCTGAAACACTCACAAGCCGTCCCCAAAATCAGCCCCTGTGGCTAACTGGAGGTACCACGGGCAGAGTGTGAGTGTCTGATAAATGGCACAGAATTCCTGTAGCTGAACTGTCACGCAGACTAGCGGCACGGTCTGCCACGAGGAAGTTAGCCGCGAGGTTTCACATGACCCCCTACTGGGTCATCATCACTTTTTCAGCTATGAACAGAATACAAACTTCTCCCACATGCGCAGTGGCCAGGAACAATCAGGAAAACGGTGGGGGGGTGGGCAGTCAGTCGCCTCTGGCTGCATTCAAATGTATTCACTATAAATTTGCATAAAAGATGAAAACCTGGTGTCTGCTCCGTCTGCTGGTGTCTTCCACCTTCCCTTCCCTCTCCCTCATCTCTTCAGCAGCAGTGTTTACTGCCACTCACACTACACATTTCTGTGGGGCCCCCAAGATTTGAGGCCCCCTGTTGGACACAGACAGTCACTACATTCAATATTAAATAAAAGCATCCCTTTTTTTAGAAGGTGGCAAAGCACAAAGAATGCTGCATGTGGAAAGACTGCAGGTCCAGCAGAGGCAGCAAGGGGCAGTGTGTGGCTCAGCATGTTAGGATGCTGTGTCTGTGATCAGATGGTCATTAGTTCAAATCGTAGTGTTGGCAGAGCAGCTTCACCATAGGGCCCTTGAGCAAAGCCCCTGCCAGAGCCTGCCTTCTCAAAGGCAGTGTTTCCCAACCCAGTCCGCGGGGAATAGCCAAATTTGGGAGCCAGTCTCGCTTAGCCTCCATGGAGTGAGGTTCCTGCCCTAGCAGACTCGTGTAAAAGTCATAAGCACCCAATGAAGTAAATGGAGTAATCCTCAATATGGAAAAAGCCTCAATATCTAACAAAACAGGAAACTATCACAGGGTCAGATTGTGATTGTGAAATCCCCCATATTCTGTTGAACAATAAAATGCAATTAACGTTGTTTACCATCTTATAATGATGCACTGAATGCATTGCAGTTAAGCAATTATAACCATAGACATCCATCTCTCCATGAGGCATACAGCACATGTGAAAAGGACTGACCTTTGACCTTCCATGTACCAAGACCCACCATGTAGGATGTAAATGAGAATAAAGTTCTGTTTGATAATGTCTGCAGTCTCACAGCCACTGACGCTGCACCTATGATCAGAAGGTTGCCAGTTAAAGTCCCATGGTTGCCCCTGAACAAAGCCCTTGATTGCTAGTTTCTGCAGGGACTATGTGTGCACTGCTTTGGGTAAAAGCCTTTGCTAAATAAATAACATGCAAGTAAATAATGATGTACTGAACAGTGGTATTTGTTGTTTCATGAAAGTAAATAATTGACCTTTTCTTTCTAAGCCATGAAAAGAACTCACCTGTAAAACTAGTCTGTGAAAGACTTACGGCTCAATAATAAAGAATACCTAGCCTTTCCATCGTTAGCTGAATGTACTGTATATGAGTTTCTCAATTATTTTGTATCATATATATTTTTTTTAAGTTACATCAACAGCACCAAAATTCTGCTGTTGCATTTATTAAATATTCATTACATGCAGTTGGTTTTTTAAGGTATTTTGCAGTAGCCTTGATGGCCAGGAAGTATGTTTGACTGATATATGCTATTTTAAATGACTCAGACAAAACTGGTCAATTGTGTAACCCCCTCACAGACATCCCATAATGCTAAAATTATAAAAGGAAACACACAACAGATCCGGTTATTTATCTGAATTGCAAATAAACAAAAGCCTCATAACCAAAAGCTGTTGTGAGGGCATTCCTGCAATATATTTGAATATTCATGAATATATTTGAGATTGCAAAGGGGAGAATTAGCATGAGTATTTTTGCAGAGATGAAACTTAAGCCCCTTTTTGGTGTGTTCCACAGTCTACACAGCTGTGGAACAAATGCTGTTTACTGTGGACTAAATTTATATTCTGATATTGTATCCCGTATGCTAGTTGAGCTAACTGCATGTCTTTTTACTATGGCAGAAAACTGTAGCATTCTTTAATTGTCCATAGTGTGTGTGTTTGTCTGTGTGCTTACATATGCCTGACCTTGCACTGGCACCCCATCCAGGGTGTACCCTAGGTTTGCACTACCCATACTGCCTGCGGGAGGCGCCAGAGATCCCTGAACAGGATAAGTAGTCCGTTTATCTTGCAAACACTTCTACTAAATATGTGGTTTTCCTTTCAGTGTTTCATTTACATTCAGAAATAATGAACTGCATAGTTGTCATAACTTAAGAATGATACGTGTTCTGAGAATCAACTGGCTTTCACACTCGACTGCTGGAAAGCACCATTCACTGACATATCAAGGAGAGATTTCTTGTGGAATGTTCTAGAAGAACCTATAATAAATGATCCGCTTCCACTCTTTATATCCTGAGAGTCTGCAAAGTACATTTTGCGAATTCAAGCATATAAAACACAGGAAGCTCACTTCACCAAATACAGAGCTCTAAATATATCCTAATTTCTCCTAATTTAATATTCCTTTAGAGACGGCTTATGCATGTCATCTTTCTTGTGGTACATACCTAATTTAAAAGTTATCAAAAGGCTTGGCAGTACAAACAGAAATCATCTGAATACATCTCTCTGGTTTCCTTCAAAGCAATCGGCTGCCCAATTCAGAAACAATTAAGTGTTCCGCAAAGCTTCCCATTTGCTCAAGGGACGTAACTGAAAATCTCGATCTCGAAAATCCAGCAAATTTACAGTCATCCTCAAAAAAAAAAAAGCTTAATTTGTCCGTCAGGCTATGCTGCTTCCAGCAAATTACGGGAAGCACGTACACAGCTGTCGCGAGGTAGACTGAGAGAGTTTTACAAAAGAAATGAAAAAGGGAAAGCTGGAGAGAAATCAGACCACGACAGAAGAAACATAATTAATCAGAGAGGGCTTTTCTTTATGAAGCGAGTACTTAGTGGAATCTTCTGGAGGGTAAGGGTTGAACTCCTAACACTATTTTGTAGAAAACAGAAATTTGATATAAATGTGTGTATGATTTAAATATATCATACATGGGACTAATTTGTCATTGATACAACAGGGGAACTCAGTCATATTAGAAGCAGTTTAAAACACAATCTGTTGTAGCCCAAAGACACAGAAGAGAATGATGACAATTCTGCAGGCCTGGCTCTGGCTATCGGCAGAAGAGGCAGTTGCCCAGGGCCCCTGAACTGTGTGAAATTATTATCAGTTTTCCTGGTAGGGGGGCCTCCCCAGTTAGGCTTTGCCTAGGGCCCCTGAACAGGCAGGGCTGGTCTCACGGCAGACTGGGTCCCCGTTTTCATTTGAAGCATCCGACTGGGTAAGTAATTGTAAGCAATTTGGTGAACGCAAAGTTTGCATTCTTTAATTTCCAGAAGGAGGGATGGCTAAAACCACAATGATCGTTATTATTTTCTGAGAATTTTTTGCGATTTTGTTGACCCTGGTTCAGATGTTCTGTTAACTTATCGACATAATATAACTGTAGCCTATACTGGGTTTGCTCTTCTGGCTATACCCATACAAAAAATTATATAACACAAAATATATTATAGACAATATATTTTCACCAGGTTAAATATATTAATCGAACTACATAAAAAAAATACATGGACTAATATATTGACCAAAATATATTGACCAAACACCAATATATTTTAAATATACAAAAAATTGCTGCTGTGGTATATTGTAGTAGATTTCTAAAAATACATTTACACATTGAAAATACATTTTTCATTATATTTATTTTCAATATACGCAAACATATATGTAAATTAATATATTTCTTATATATAACAGGTATACCAAGAATTATATGAGTATATATAATAAATTATATTTTATGCACTGACAAGCCACGGCAGCAGACAGCTATCATTACAGTGTCCAGGGGGCAGTTTATGTGGGGGCAGTACCTTGCTTAGGATAATTCAGTGGTAACTTGCTGGTCAGGGTATTCTAACAACTTTTTGAACACCAGCCCAAATCCTTAAACTTTAGGCCACCACTCTGCTGTATGTATTTGTTTGTTCTAATTGTCACATAAATTACATAAATTAATACTGAAATTTAAAACAACCTAATTGATTTAAATATATTTGGGAAAATACCGGCAATGTATTGGCCTATAGAATATGTATAGGGTAATATGTGTAATTATAAATATATATATTATAATATGCTGACGAATCGATGTATTTACAATAATATAGTTCACATATATTTGAGGAATATATGGTATGTGACTATATTGCTTAAAATATATTTTTAAATACATTTTTTACTTGGACAGCATAAATTACAATATACTGTAATATATTTCATTTCCATATGGGTATAGCACACATATAACCTCCAATGTCCCCTTTAATAACATGCAATTAGAAAAACGGTTAAGATCACTGATATTCATAGTTGTTCGTGTCTACGATATGTAGCCTAGACGACGAAACTCTAGCGAAAGGTGTCAGTTAGGTAATTTTGCTGCGATGATGTCAGTGTCACTAGCAGAAGGTCCCTTAGCTGGCTGTTAACGCAGAGAAGGGGTTACTGCAGGCGTGAAAAACGGCGAGGCGTGAGACGCGCGTCTATAGCACTATCTGCAAGTCTATAGGACTGTCTGCAAGGTAATAAAACTCTTACATACGTGTGCCTATGCGTGCAGACTTATCTCGAATTGCAAATCTCACTCCAGCCAGCCGACCGAAGTCTGCAACCATGTAATCACTGATCGAGGACAATTAAAACTGGTTTTAACTGAAGACTTGTCAGATGGCCCAAGATCTCCCTCTAACTGCGACCTTTAAAAAGGGGCAGAGGGAAGCCAAGCATTTTGTCCAATGGTGGGACAGATGCTGGCGAGGCCCCGGAGCTCGTCCCGCCCATGTTCCTGCCAGGGTAAAGCCCAGTGCCGTTTATGCGATATCACGTGACTGGTGACGTCGCTCCTCGAGACTCGGACGAAAGCGAAATCTTTGGCTGCCCTGTTTGCTTTTCTATTTTGTTAGTTTTTTTTGCGACTAGAGACATTGCTATATAGTTTGTATTACATACAACACCTCAATCCATTCATTATGGAAAGTGGCTCGGAAAATGAGCATTTTTGAGTTGACGTGTCCCAATACAGTATATGAATATTCATATGGAAAAATACTACTCATACGAATAATAATAATAATAATAACAACAATAATAATTAACATTAAATTTATATTAAATTATCTAGCACAATACAATGAGACGGTGCTGTCATGCCATCAACATTATTCATTCAATGCAAACGAGGATACTTCATTCTCAGAACTCTCTCCCAGGCGCCTCAGAGTCCTCAAAGAGTCTCGAAGACTCGAAACGCGTGCCGGCACAATATGGGGAACTTCTTGAAAGATTCACGAAGCCTCATTGGCCCATCAGCATTATTTTCTAAATGGGGTGAAAGTTGTAGTCCAGTGAAATAAAACCGATGATGTTCTAATTAAAGAAGATCGTCAATATTTAATAGATGTCAGCTGTGCGAAAGCAGGGCACATCTAGAGTAAGTAAAGATAATAACAAATCTCACTAGACACCTCGGCTGTGTTTTTCTGGAATAATTCATTGTAAAATAGCGTTATCTGCCTTCTTTCAGCTATTAGTCTATGACAGCGTGCACCGTTAATGAAGTCCAACAAAAGCGCCCCCTTGCGGATGCTTCTCACTTCCAAGCATAAACTCAAAACATCCCCACGGTCCCGTCCCGAAATCGGCCGCGGAGAATCGCATCCCATGTTAATTCGCTTTTTTACCTTCTAACGACATACACGCTCCGGAGGGTCTCGGCGTGTTAACGTTAAAGCGCTGGCAAGCCTCTACGGACGCTTTTAAGCGCAGTTTATGAAAGGAACGACGCACCTACGTGCGCTCGTGGTAAGCAAAACGAGCTCAACCATCACAGGCGAGCAGACTAAGAGGGCTAATCCCAGAGCCCCCGCCCAAATCAATTCTGCGAAATGTTAACCTTTATTGCTGTACCCCATGCAATGGGACAGCGATCCGCTTGCGCCTCGGTCGAGTACGTCACCCGGACTCGGTACCGTTTTCCTAATAAGCGAACCGTATAATAAGCCCATCTCTCCTATGCCCGAGTCCTGCATTAAGCGCCGGGTGCAAGATTCCGGCAACGAGGGCATAACGAGGATTAGAACCGATCCCCTTACAGCAGTGAAGCGCTGGGGTCGGATCCCGGTGCATCTGTCATTTATATAGCCCGCACTTTTGGTTACTCTCCATCTTTCACCTTGCAGCCGTGACACGAATCGTAGCATCTTTGTATATGTGCATGTTAATCAAAGTATTCTCTCCTTTTTAGGCATATATGGAGATTGTTTATGATGTGCAATTAAATGCAACGGCGGTGTTTTCCTCCAAGGTGTGTTAACGGTTCTCATTAAATAAAAGTTCATATGAAACGACCGGTGACATTCCATACATTTGATGGATATCGACGCTAGCATGACACCTATGTTGGAAACTTTGGGGCTTTGCTTTCAGGTTCATGTGGACAGAGTTGGTCAAGACAAATATCGGGTATTTTCCGTACTTCCTGCTTTGAAGGAAAGAAAATGAAAATGCATGTTGTGTGGGCTGGTCCTATTCAGACTAGCGCTTGTATATTCAGATACTTTAAATAAAGGCCCCAAGTACAACAGATCGACCAGCTTATTTCTGGACCTGCATTAACTCCAGCCTATCATCTGTCGTAAGTACTCGTTGAAAATCGATTCCGAACAGCTATGAATTTACCTAGATTTTCAGTTTTGCAGTCGTGTCGTAGCCAATATTATCTACTTTCGCTTTTAAAACCAAACCTCCTCGGTGATGGTGGTAAATGCTGCAGGTAGGACGGCATCACATGGAGCCGGCCGGACTGACTGGGTGCAGTCCGAGTGGGGACGGCGCGCTGGGGGATCCATCCGAAGAGTATGACTGCCCAATATGCCAGGACGTTTTTCAAACCCCCATAAGGACTAGGAGTTGCCAACACGTGTAAGATTAATATTTTGTTATGACTCTCTGGTTTGTAATCATCCTGAAATGCTATCGAAACATCATGGTTCGGGTTATTGATCGGGTGCCAGAGGCCCCAGCCAATACTGGAAAGACTGGGCGATTGGAAGCATTGCTGATTTAATGTCAGCGTTTGTATCCCAGGTTCTGTAAGCGCTGCTTCGTGGCCGCGGTGAGAGCCCGAGGACCGGCCTGCCCCATGTGCCGGGGTCCGGTAAGCGAGGACGAGGAACGGGCGAAGGACGTCCAGCGGAAGATGAAGGAGACGTGGGCAAGCTGCCGAGCCTGCGGCTCGCAGGTATAGTGATAGACGGAACCGTAATCACAACTGCTTTTTACGATTAGGTACATGTTTATAAAAATGTACATCTCCACAACCAGGTCTGCACTGAGAATAAATTCGACCCTGGGACCTGCTCATTCTCAAATCGTCCTGTGCATTTCCTATATGAATAAAATGGGAAGCCTCGTATGTTTGGAAGCTCCTTTATTCAGTTTTTTTACATGCTATTCTGGGACAATAGGGGCGCTGTTTTGAAAAGTGAAACTTGGTATACTGTAGCTCTATGAGTCGCTTCTGGGAATTCCCAGAGGTTAGAAATCCCCTGTAAATACCGACGCGAGTAGCAGGCATGACTTCTGTGAATTAACCGCAATACAGCAAGAAAATGCCTTTAAGAAGAAAGAGCTGCAACTGTCATATGCAATTTAGATGATAAATTCACAAGGGTGTAGATGTGGATATGGACAGTAGGGCTTTAACCCTACCAATTTTGGTGTGTTTGGGGGTTGAGCCATTTTCATCCCTTTTGAGACTAACTCTCCACCACAGATAGGGCACATCTGAATATTCTGTCTTGCCCCAGATCCTCCTCAGTAAGATGAGAACACACTACAAGTGCTGTAGGAAGTACATAGATGAATATGGCCCCCCTGTCCAGCCTCGCAGTTTCACAAGGAACCGAGCACAAGTCCCACCCGCTTACAGGTGAGGCCACAAATGTAGGCATTTACGAAAAAGTAGCTCTGAATGTGAATGTCTTGTAACAAACTGCTCACCATGCTCAGAATACAACTGTCAGTCACAGAATTTCAATAAACATGCCTTCTCGTGATTGGCTGGGAGCAGTGTGATTGGCGGCTGTATTCTGTGCAAGGTGAACAATTCGCTTCAGTATTTTCTATGCTCCCCACTGTATCATTTTACATCATCTCCTACTAATTGATTCATTCTAGTTGTGTGTGACGTGTGATCTACCTCTACTCTTTACACCTGCATTTTACCTTATAACCATCGTTGTTTCATTGCTGCATCCGACTCCTGTGCAATATAAGACATTAAGGTCTACATCCTATTCACGCTTTGCTACCACAATGTCCTGTTTTCTATGTATTGTATAGTACTGCCCGTTTCTTGTACTGCTTTGTCATGTCACACCTCGCACCTTGTTGCTGTTAATGTTGCCATCTGCCTCGTGCAATATCGCCATGTGCAATATCAGTCGTTAAGGTTTACATTTCCATTTCCATTACAATGTCGAATCGCTGCACTTTATACACAAACAAATGCTAAATTTGTGTTATATTTGTGAAATGTTACTACATATTGCACTGTGGCCATGGAGATATGTTGTCTCATCTCACTATGCACATGTACTTAGCTGCTGGTCTTCCAGGGTTCCAGCTGGAGTTGCTACCCAATCCCCATCTGTCAGAAGGAGGTACGTGTGGTGCACACTGCATATTGCTAACTATTTTTTGGTGGCTCATTAAAATCATATTCTTCAGTCTTTCTATTATAGTACTGAGGTAATGAAATTTGGGATGGTGGCACTGCTGACCAGTACCCTGTGAATGATGCATTTCAGTCAGCAGACAGAGTACTCCTGCCCATACTGCCCCCTGCAGGGCTTCCAAGATATGGCCCTGGTTCAGCACTGCCTGGGTTCACATGCCCTCGAGCGCTCCTCTGTGGTAAGCGCTGGAGCCTAAGTGCCCATCCCCTGCCCCCACCTGCCACCGCCTTCTCCATCCCCACTCAGTGTTCCTTCCTGTCCCTAAAGGTGTGTCCAATCTGTGCCTACACATCCTGGGGAGACAGGACCTACTGCAGCCGAGACTTCATTGGCCACCTGAGGGCACGGCACAGATTCAGCTACCATGTTTACATGGTGAGTGCTACATACGATAAGCTTTACTGATCACCAGTGGAAATACGCATGTATACCGCACCAAGGAATTTAGAGCACAGATGACCATACGTATAGTATGAAAAAAAAAAACACTGGCTTTTTGGGTCAGTGGGTTAAAATCAGGTTGTGGGTTCAAATCCCATGATTTCAACCTTGGACCCTTAAACAAGGTCCTTGCAATAAAAAAATAACCATTTGCCAACAGAGTGTTTAGACTGATGGTATTCTCAAGGTTATGTTTTCTGCTTTGTTAACTATATGTCGCTTTAGATAGAAGTGTTTGCTAAATAGAATGTAAAATGCCAAAACCTGATGTTGAGGTTTGACTCAAGCTCTTGAATCTTCTTGGTAGAACGTCCATGAAGACGAGGACGCCCAGGTCCACCTCGCCACCCAGCTGTCTCTGCTTCAGGGAATACCAGCTTCTCCAGCGATCTATAATCTTTAATGATTATTGCAAGCTGTAAAAATATGGATGCAGTGGCCTGCTTCTTTATATTATGTGTAAAATGTATTACTTACTCTATGGATGTGGACCACTGCATTAATGTAATCCTTTTGTTTTCTGGCTGATTACTGTGTTTACCATAGGGCTGCACTCTATTGGGAAAAATAACATTACAATTTTTGTTTTTTTTTTCTGACAAATATTGCAATATGTTTTATATTTTTTAAAGCAGAAATGGAGTTGAAAATTTATAAATAAATTATAGCCAAGCAGAAGTTATCGTCTACTGATGGAGTCTGTCAAATAAGCTGATGATGTTGCCATGAGCTGTGCCATGTTTTGTGTCAACAAAGCTTTTGCCCCAGATTTGTTGCAAATTATTTCCAAACAGCAGAACACAGATGTCTTTTGGTCACCATTTACTGTTCACTCACCTTTCTCACAAATGCACCACATGCATCTATGAGCAAGTCTGACAGCAATGGCAGAAATGGTTATGATTGGCTCAGAGAGCACATGCAGAGCTCATGCAGAAGCAGCAGCGGTAAATTTTAGACTGATTTTGTAACATATACTAGATAATCTTAAAAAGGATTAATTTAAATTTACAAAACGTCCTAAGTTTTGTTTCCTATGGCGGAGAAAAAAGTTCGAGTGAAACTTATTGATGATCTCAACTCTGCTGGCTATCATGGTCCTCGGCTATCATGGTCCTTGTGCATAATATGCAATGTTGATATTGATATTGCATATCGTGCCAGCCTAGTTGGAAATGTTTTTTCTTTGTTGTTGCTAGTTCTATAAATGAAGAATGAAATATTTTAGTTGCTGATGTGAATTCTTTAGTTGGATTGGGTAAGGATGGTCCCTATTCAGAAGAATCCTCCATAAAAAGCAGGGAAAGTAACACCAAAGGGCAGTGTGTGGCTCAGTGGGATAGACATCTATGCCTGTCATCAGAAGGTCACTGGTCTGAATCCCATGCCCAGCAGAAGAGTCACATCTCTGTTGGGCCTGCACCTGGACACACCTGTATGACATACTATGCCAAAGAGAAAGCGGTGCTCACTTTCACATTTAACGTGTTTCCATTCTCAGCAAACGTGTCACCTTAAGGAAGCTGGCATGAAATTGACTCTACTAGGAAGGGCAGGAAGTCCCCGCTCTCTGTCAGCTGTTTACACACCCCACTGGCAAGGTTTATATGCGTTATGGCATACTCCACATTCACATCTTGATGAAACGACTCTCTGGGAGCACCGATGGAGCAAGCAGCCGGCCACAGCGAAAGCCACGGGGACCAGAATTGTCCAATATGCCTGGAAAAATATAACACCCCAATGCGCATTGAATGTTGTGGTCACATGTAAGTAAACAAAGCAAGAAAATGAATTCAATGATTTATCTTCTATGCTGGGCAAATACTTAGGATAACCACTGATCCAAGATAGGAATGTATCCATAATACCTAAAGTTGTGTACTTAAAAGACCATCTGCAGGTGGAAAAGAACTTTATAGTGATTATAATTATTATTACGATTTATAGAAATTGATTAAATGATTACCTTGTTTTCATCAAGGCATAAAAATAATGCTATAACTATACAAATGTTTTCTTGATGATATGCTGCCTTCGTACTGCGCTTATGAAGAAGGCAAGGGTTTGCTCAACACAAAATAATCACCAAACTGAATTAATAATAAATACTTAAGTTAAAAGTGAAACCGAATGCCACCTTCACCGGCTGTTTCAGACAGCTGACTATATGGAGGATCACTTTACACTCCAGCAGAGGATTTAACTCTTTAATTGTTCACATTCATGCCACTCAAGTTGACAACTTGACTCCTCTGTCATTGCTGTATAAAATTGGTGTGTCGACCAGATTGAGCCAGTTTTGGCCCCTTGAGCCAGTTTTGTAGGTGCATTAATAAAACAGCATAAATGTACGTTGCACCGATAAGATACACTTTCAGTTTAACAAAAGTTACTAATACAAAAAAAAAAAAAGATAAACGTCAAAATATCTCAGGATGATTGTAACAAAAGATGTCCACTTTCAGTTGTCATTCATTTCCTGTTTAACTGGTCACTTTAACCGCTACAGATTCTGCAAGCTTTGCCTGAAGATAGCACTAAAGAACAGGCGCAGCTGTCCCCTCTGCCGGGGAGATGCCAGCGGTGACATCAGACCTGCTCCGAACCCTAAGGCTACCACAAGGAGTGCCAGAATGCTCCCCCTGGTGGGCAATGACAGAAATGCATGTCTAAGAAGCTGACCAATCTTATTTGCAGTCATCATTGCAAACAAAAAAAAAGAATAAATAGTTTTTAGGGTGACAGTGTGTTCATCTGTTAACAGTCAGTATTAAAGGAACTGTGGTTATTGTGACTAAGTCACAAAGACTGTATGATCAACTTGACTGAGACTGTTTATGACCAACTTGACTTAATGTAAAGTCAACTATATGTGTTGACTTTAACACCGACTGGATGTTGTCAGCTTGACAGCCAATGACCTTCATCTCCCACTTTGTGTTGACTCCTCTTAAGGGTCATGGCAGAAAGTCATTGAGGCTGGGTCTAAGGAATCCCCCATGGCTACAGTCAGGCAGCAGACAAGGGTGAGCCTGAAAGCAATAAGTAACACAAAAAATTTCGGTCTTGGTGCTCTGAGGATTACCCACAATGCACTGTGGGCCCAGTGGTTTAACATGCCTGAAACCTCTACTGCTAAAGTTAAAGAAGGCAGCACCAAAAAGCAACACTTAATTTACTGGCAAATAAGTTATTGCAATAATATTAAGGGTGCTGTTGGAATTTGTAATGCTATCCTTACTATTTACTGTGGCATGATTGCATTTTGACCCTGTTCTTTCAGCACAGTGGCCCAAGCCCTTCGGGTCACTAGGACCGACAATGGAAGCCGGCCTACACCAAATCCACCCAACCCTGTTTGTTCTGGGCCAGCTGCTGGACAGACCTCTCCCCAGGTCCAAGCCAGCCTACAGAACCAGGCTCAGGCACCAGCTGCAGTTGACAATGGGTAAGCCATGTCACTCACAGGCTAGTTGAACTAGGACGAGGTGAAAGGACATCAATGATGGGAATTGTTCCAAAACCATCTACATGTTCCTTATAACACTGTCTTGCTGTTTACCTAAAAGATTCATACAGTGGGTCTTCATTTGTTTCACCACAGGAGTCTGTCGGAATTGCTGGAACTGGTGTATTTGCTGTCAGACCAGTAAGCATATAAACAATAAATACCGTCTTCCCTGAATGTCCTCATATTCGCATTATGTGGGTTGGGATTTTCACATTTGAGAGATTTGGTCCTTGCGGTCAGGGCAACCAGCAGATAAAGGTGCAATAAACGGCAAAGCTACGGCCTTAGGTGTCCAGTTATTGACTGTAGCCGAACGCTTCTTACCCTTGCGATGTGCTTCCACCTCTCCAGTTTGCAAATATCCTCCGAGATGGTGTTCACCTGTCCGTACTGTCAAGAGGGTGGCCTCAATGAACTTGACTTGCTGGACCACTGTAACATAAACCACAGACATGAAATGACACCTGTGGTAAGTAACATTAAGTATCACACTGATAGGGATCGTCGGACTCCATAACTCTCAGACCATTAGGAGGCCTGGAATCCGAGCATTCCTTCAGGGCTCCTCCTCTGTTCCTGACTCTCTGTTCTGTGTAGGTGTGTCCCATATGTGTGGCTCTACCACATGGAGATCCCTCTTACTACAGCAGAGATTTCATTGGCCATCTCAACCTCAGGCACTCTTTCTACATTGCTGACTACACGGTGAGCCACAGACATCTTCTTTGGCCAAAAACATGCCGATGCACCCTCAGCTTTTAAATCTTCTACGGAATGTCTGATGTTAGAGTGATAGTTTTCCTGGCAGAAAAATGGCTTGTGTTATAATCCTAAATGAAATCAGAGTACAATTAAATGGTTTTGGGTTTGTATTTTACAGAATGTTGATCAAATGGATGCAGTAAACTATCAGGCCGGACTCCTGGAATCGTACAAGCAATATGCACCCAGTCAGCAATGAACACTAATGGGCAAGCATTTGTGTTCATTCTGAACAGAGGTTTCTATGGAATGGTAGCAGAAATTCCATCACCCTCTTGATTGATGCATTGTTGTTTTAAGAAGCATGCACATTTAGTGATTTAATTATTCTATTACTATTACTAAATGATTACTCTTAATCTTTTTTTTTCTTTACGAAAGCTCTTGCTTTTATTTGATTTCTATTAATGGAATGTTTTTTAAGGAGAATGGGACATTGCATAGGCTGTTTTCTTAAAATGGTGGCATTTGATTATATAACGCTATTACACTTTAAATTACCCCCGTCCCCTTCTGGCCTTTTTGTCCAAAGAAAAGTGAACAGAAAAGCATGAAAGGATTTAAACATGAAAGCTTTAAACAGGAAAGGATTTTACAGCGATAATTTTGTAATCGGTGTAATAGCGCTAATCACACGCTGGGCTAAAGCACCTTTGACACCTCACATGTGCTGGTGTCGATTAGGTTAACGTTCTTGCAAACCTTACATGTATAGAGCAGAGGCGGCTTCATACAGAATAGGAATCAGATTTGAACTCAAATGGCATGAGACAACAACTCAACGCGAATATACATTTTATTGACCCACAAAAGGTTTTATATTTAGTTTTCTTATTTGGCTTAATGCTGGGGGAGAGTTTCCTACAGGACATTTATATAATCCAAACTTACCCTTCTTTATCCTTTAAATGTGATTTTAATGCCTTTTATTTTAATGTATCCTTCCTGCGTTTGTTATGCACTTTGAATTGCCTTGTGTCTGAATTGTGCTATATAAATAAACTTGACTTGTCTTGCCTTACCCTACCTCCCCACATATCCTCAGTACCCTAAATGAAATGACATGTTCCTAAAAAGCTACCTGTACTTCAATAAAAATGAGGAAGACTGCATCGATTTCCCAGAAACTGCCTGAAAGCAGCCCAGCTCTGCCAGAAGGACGGTGGTCTGGTCTGTCCTCTTGGGTGTCAGACTCAGTAAAACCCTCTGCTTGTTCACCTAACAGTTAACGTGAATTGATTTATCCCATATACACTTTTATGACTCCATCAATCATTGACCTTTCATTATGTTGTCCTTATCTACCAACACGGATCGAGCATAACAATTTTCTGCGAGACAGGCATTTTTGTAAGACAAACGGTAGCCAGCCTTGGTAGACCCAGATCTGAGAGGATTTTTGTTCGGTCGCACGTCAGACAAACGACTGCTGGAGGATAGTGGGTCTGGGAACCAGGGAGGACCGTTAAGTAACATGGCTTTGGTTGGGGTGCCTTTAATTCTCAGTGCCCTTTGCCTTCGGGTTACATGTCTGGTAAGCTTCTGATTGTAACAATTTATATCCAATTTATTATTGACATTAACATTATGCCATCCTCATCGCATGTCACATAAATCACATTTTCATGCTTGATTTGGGCTTGTGTCCTAACAGTTATTCATCTGTCATTATTTTCCATATTTCTTGATTGCCTTTTGAACCAGCCGACATCCAGAGTGACTGGTGAGTTCTGTTGCGTCCATTTGAGTATTTCATGCCAGAAGACATGCTCAGTGATTGAAATCTCAATTTTCTCGGAGGTGTAAACCAGTGTTTCTCAACCAGGTGGACCCCCAGACAGTCCACATTATTGCTATCGGAACAAAAATATGGGCTGTCTGCACACTGGTATACACCATAACATTACTGAGGCTGTGCTCGGTCTCAATACCAATTAAAATGTTCTTTCAGAGTTCGATGTGGATGGTGGAAAAGATAGAGACATTTTTGACATCAATGGAGGTTGGTCAACAAATCAACTTCTACAGAGGCCAAGATTTTGTTTCAACCAACCAGCAGAGTACTCCAAGACTGTGACTCTTTATGCTCAACTGGTTGGTTGAAACAAAATCGTGGTCTAGATTTTTACTTTCTGTAACTGAATTTCTTTAAAACAATCAAGAAATGGTACAGCAAGCAGTGTTTCACTCTGCTTCACAGAGGCTGGACTCGATCTTACTGAAGGTGACATTGTGTACGACCCGGTAAGTTTTGAGTGTTCTCTGTAATTCATCAGTTTGCTCATCAATCCATCCATCTATCCATCTCCCACTTATCCATTATAATGTCGCAGTGAACTCGGAGCACATCACTTCCCTGAACAGAATACCAGTCCATTACAGGACATTTGGTCTCCCCCACGGGCATAAACTAAATTTAAAGACAGCAGTGTCTCGCTGCATGTTTTTGGAATGTGGGAATGGTACCAGACTACCTGGAGGAAACCTGCAAAACAGGAAGGATGAAGCACAAACACCACACACACACACAGCCACATGTTTGTAATTATATATTTGTAGGGACTATCCATTAATTTCTATGGAAAAAACCATAATGCCAACATGACATGACCCAACATGACAACCTTAGTCCCTACCCAGCCCTAACCTTAACTAAAAATAATCAAACAAAATACAAGACTTTTGGCATTTTTACTATTTTGATTGAATTCACTGATCTTTGTGGGAACTTGGAAAAATGGTCCCCACAATGTCAA
This sequence comes from Petrocephalus schoutedeni, assembly GCA_026780765.1. Classification (NCBI taxonomy): domain Eukaryota; kingdom Metazoa; phylum Chordata; class Actinopteri; order Osteoglossiformes; family Mormyridae; genus Petrocephalus; species Petrocephalus schoutedeni. Next base: position 4,545,214 of record JAODKL010000081.1, on the reverse strand, counting down.
AATAACAGATTTTATTAAATTGTAGGGGGTATTTGTCCCCCACAGTGTAATATAAACATAATCCAAACACACACACAAATTCTCTTTCAAACATTTTATGACTTCTGCAATATTGATTAATATGGGTAAACAGTGCTCTTGACCATCACATGCTAACAACATGCTAAGTGGCCATAATTATATGTATCACATAGGGTGTGCGTGTCATCTGTATAAAAAAAAACCATAAGCGCAGGAGTTTGTGCAGGGGACAGTGACATGCTAACATCATTCCTAATTGGTGCAGAAGCAAGGGAGGAATTCCATTCTGGGAGAGGAATACCGGTGGCCAAAGATGATTCCATACTACCTGGAAGACAGCTTAGGTAAGACCGCACAGAGGCCCTGCATATCAGGTCTGACCTTAGGAATGATTATAGCTCCAAAGGTCCTACGGAACACAAGCCTTGGCTGATTTATGCAATATTCTTTGATAAAGCTGGTACTCAGCCAAGCCGGTTTATGAGAGCAGATTGCATCGCACCCTCTGCAGTACCGCCTTCTGTCCCCGTTGCAGAGATCAATGCTAAAGGAGTTATTCTGAAGGCCTTTGACCAGTATCGGCTGAAAACCTGCATTAATTTCAAGCCATGGGAAGGAGAGCCCAACTACATTTCTGTATTTAAAGGAAATGGGTAAGCATCCAAAGTACATGTTCTGGCATGGGGGTGATGAGTGTAAGAATGAACTGAGCACCCATTTAGGAAAAAATGGGGCATGTTGCAGATCGATACGTATCCGCATAGAGTTTAAAATGCTCCAGTGACACAGTCTGCCATCTGGTAGGGCGCTAAGCCGTGAGTCAGCGCCGTAACAGAAGCCGAGGCGACTTAAAAAGGACACAGCGAGTTCCCCCTAATCCCAGCAGGCCTCTCCACCCGCCTCCGCCCCTCTCGGCTGCACAGGTGCTTCTCCTCCATCGGCAACCGTCGCATCGGCAAGCAGCAGCTGTCGATCGGGACAAACTGCGACCGCATCGGGACGGTCGAGCATGAGTTCCTGCACGCGCTGGGCTTCTGGCATGAGCAGTCCAGAGCTGACCGTGACGACTACGTGACCATCATGCGGGATTACATCCAAGCGGGTGACTCCATCTCCAGCAGGACACACATGCTTACCTTGACAAGCGACCTTCCCTTGGCATGGGTTTAACGCTCAGCAGCAGTTACAATACCCCAAAGCCCATCCCAGACTTACAACCAATACAACTTATGACGACTCACACACACGACTAAAAGTAAATGCATTGAAAATACATTTTGGGCAGCTGTATGTCCAGACACACTACACTACAAAGTGCTTGGTGCACACCATACAATAGTTGCACAGAAAAGTGATGTACTCCATGGCAGTGCAACCATGCCAGCCTCACACACATCAAGTCACAACAAGTCTCAGTCAGAGATACAACATACAGTGCCAGTCAAAATTTGGACACACCAGGTTTCAACGCATTTTTCTCGATTTTATCTACGTTATTCACCTTATAGTGAATGGCCTCGGGGGAATGAAGCAGTACATATCAAATATTGTGACGATCAAGAGAAGTGTTCAACAACAATTTTCTGATATTTTAGATTCTTTAAAATAGCCACCTTTGGTTTCGATGACGGCACATCAGATGTAGCCACCTGGAATGTCCCTCCAGTCCTGAAGGAGTTTCCACGAGATCTGGGCACAAGTTGATTACCTTGCTCTTACTCTTAAATCCAACTCATCCCTTTGGGTGCCAGGTATACTTAGAGTCATAATCATCTTGTTGAAAAACAAAATATTTTAAGTAGGTGTGTCCAAACCTTTGACCATTTTGATATACCACTTGTCTGTTGGAATGGAACCCAATTGTAAGTTGAAGACAATCTGTAACATTTTAGCACCAGACAGAGATTGCAAACCGTTGTAACATGAAATTTAAAGCAACATTTCAATGAATGAATACTAACCGACGTGTCATTTACTCACTGTCAAAATATCAGGCAGCTTAGACATGACTGATCAGGGCCTCTCAGTTTCAGTTTAGCAAAAGCTTACAGTCTGTAGATCGCAATAAAGGCTTCCTGGATAGACACAGTTTCCCCAATGAACAAATCTGTGTGAGGTAAACCCGATATTGCATGCTCATCACTTCCTAGGCTTCCCAGTTGTTGCTCCAGTATGGCTATGACATTACAAAGGCTATGAAGGACAAATCACACCAACTATCCGCTACTTCACAATTCCAGGCAAGGAGCACAACTTCAACACCTACAACGACAGCGTCTCCAGTGACCTGAACGTGGCCTATGACTACACCTCAGTAATGCACTACAGCAAGACTGCCTTCCAGAATGGCTCCCAGCCCACCATCGTAACCAAGATCCCAGCATTCGCTGACGTCATCGGCCAGCGGATGGAGTTCAGCGACAGTGACCTGCTGAAGCTCAACCGGCTGTACAATTGCAGTAAGGATCGCCGCATCGCCGTGTCCATAATCAGAACGCGTGACAAACTCGGGACCACTGGCAGTCAAATCATTTTTAAAAGTGAATATAGACTCTTGCTTCGGGAAAGAAATGCCTGTGCAAGGATAAGACAGGACAGGGACAGTATGACACAAAATCGAGGAGCTGGTGAGCAAGTTGAACCAAATGAATAAGTGGCAGGTCGAAGGGCCGAAGTGAAACAGAGTAAAACAACGCCTACAAACCCATGGATATGAGGAGAAGGAGACACAAATCAATGCAGATAATGCTGTACTACAAAGTCCACTCATTAACTTAGCAGGCAGACCTCACAGCATGGAGGACACAATCCACTAAGTGTGTAACTTTGAGCCAGAGCCCGCAGTTGTGCCCAAGCTTGTCTTTATTATCCTATTCATGATGAACAGTGACTAACACTGAGAAAAGTTGGCAGATATTGCCATATTTACAGCTGTGCAAAGGTTAACCCTGGGGTTTCTTTGCCTGTGCTTTAAGCTACATCATCAACGTTCCTGGATACCTGCAGCTTCGAGCAGGAGAACATCTGCGGAATGATACAAGGTCCTGAAGCCAGCACCATCTGGACACGTGAAACCAAGGTCCCAGGAGGTCCATCCACGGACTACTCCAACATGGGGCAGTGTACAGGTGGGAATGTTTGCTACTGGACATCTGACCAGAGCATACAGCACTCTCAGAGTCTTTTCTTTCAGAACGGATTCTTGTGACATGGACTCGTGGCACTATGTTTCCAGGTGCAGGGTACTTCATGCACTTCAGCACATCCAGCGGCAATGTGGGGGACACAGCGCAGCTGGAGACCAGGCTTCTCTACCCCAAGCACAGCCAACAATGCCTGCAGTTCTTCTATTACCACAGCGGACACAACAGTGACGGCCTGAGGGTCTGGGTCCGTGAATATGACAAAGCCAGTCCCAACGGAACACTGAGGCTTGTAGAGCAGATCCCAGGTGAGCACGACAAGGCCAAGCCCAACAGAACGCTCAGTCTCATCCAGCAAATCCCAGGTGAGTACGACAAGGCCAACCCCAACAGAACACTGAGGCTTGTAGAGCAGATCCCAGGTGAATACGACAAGGCCAACCCCAGCAGAACGCTGAGGCTTGTCCAGCAGATCCCAGGTGAGTACGACAAGGCCAACCCCAACAGAACGCTGAGGCTTGTCCAGCAGATCCCAGGTGAGTACGACAAGGCCAACCCCAACAGAACGCTGAGGCTTGTCCAGCAGATCCCAGGTGAGTACGACAAGGCCAACCCCAACAGAACGCAGAGGCTCATCCAGCAGATCCCAGGTGAAGGTTGCAGAAACACCATGGAGGAACATTGACTGCACCCTTATTTTACACTGTAGCATTATTAGCCAGTGCTGTAATCTAACATAACCTTGAGGTGATCTGGTAATTATACTATATTGCTGGTAGTCAAAAGGTCAATTTTGACAGATCAGGTAAGTATTTGCTAATTTCCCTGATATTTTGACGTTCTGGCCAGGTAACCCACAGAATCTGTGGCAGATCCATCACGTGAGTCTGAACGTGACCAAGAAGTTCCGAGTGGTCTTTGAGGGTGTGAAAGGGGAAGGGGTCTTCTCAGGAGGGATTTCCATTGACGACATCAACCTCTCGGAGACCAAATGCCCGGAACACGTGTGGCGTATCCGAAACTTCAGCCAGGTCATGGACAGTACGCCTGTTGATATAAAAGTGTGTAGCCCCCGTTTCCTCTCCAAGGAGGGCTACACTTTCCAGGTTTGCCTGTACCCCAACGGTACGTTAACGAGCCCCCAGCAGCTGGGTATCTACCTGCACCTCACCTCTGGGCAGAGTGACAATGAGCTGGAGTGGCCTTGCCCATGGAAGCAGGTCACCATGATGCTGATGGACCAAAACCCTGACATCCGGCGCCGAATGTCCAACCAGAGGAGCGTCACCACTGATCCCAGCAAAATCCTGAACGGTGGTCAGTAGCCATAGAATCTAACACAGCTAAATATGGTGAGGGAGGAGAAACCAAGTCATACCATAATACATAATGTCATATACCAAGGTTTCCCAATAAGGGTTCTGGAAGGCCAGTCTGCAACAGTTTGCAGATTTCCCAGCTCAAATTACCTACTAATTCTGGCAATCAGCAGCTGCACTGAATAAGGTGTGTTTGAGTATGGGAATCTGCAAACTGTGGTGCAGACTGGCTCTCCATGACTGAAATTGGGGAACCCTGCCATATATGATTCATTTATCTATTTTCGAGTCAGACTATTTTCTAATACAAAGTTCAAAAGTAGTGTTAGTGTAATTATCTGAAAAAAAATAATGCAGACTAAACACAGTGGAATGAATATTTATTTACCAAATTCTGGCCAAAGCAAAAGCTGATGTAAGAGTTAAAAATCTACATTCATTTATGCAAAACTTTCACCTTTCAGAGAGTGCCAACCCACTGTTATTCTGGGATGACCCAGCGAAGGTGGGAGTTCTGGTCAATGATCCAGATGGAAGTACATATCACCGGGGTCCGGGCGAGGGAACCAGTGTGTACCTGACTCATGACAGGGTGAGGAGCAGAAACTTCGTCAAGGGTGGTGATGCCATTTTCCTGCTCACAATCGAAGGTAGGCATCATACAATGGTACTATTCTCAGCTTAAAGCATAAAGCTTCAGATTATAAATCAGAACTTCTTGAATGAGAAACACTGACATTCCCAAGACCCCATCTGCGAATTCTGCCGGTGTCATCTTCAAGATCTGTCTCCTCTGTTGCATTCAAGCCACATATGGAATATGTAACGGGCTGTCCTTTTCCATTTAAGACATGTCAGATCTCCTGGCACCCCAACCGTTGCCACAAACCACGCAACCAACTCCAACCCAAAACTCAACTTCAAGTTCAACTCAAAGTTCTACTCAAAGTTCAACCCAAAGCTCCACCCAAAGTACTACCCAAACAACCCCTAGTTCCAATGACCCCTGCTCAGAGGTCCATTGTGAGCATGATGGCATCTGCGTGCTGGACAGTGAAGTGGCAGTTTGTAGGTAAAGCTTCCCCTCCATATTTTTAGACGTAGATGGAACTGAAACCATAAGCTAGCCTGACCACACGAGGAGTTCTCTGCTCCCGCTAATGAAGAGATAGCATACGTGCGCGTTTCCTCCCACTAGGAACGAGTAGAACTTCAGCTCCAGGGATGAGGACACAGCCACAGCTTCGAGGTTTACCCAAACAGTCCACGCTTGACAGCACGCCGCCTCCATGCCCCTGCAGGTGTGCCGTTGGGGACGACTGGTGGTACACCGGCAACAGGTGCCAGTGGAGAGGCTCGTCACGGGACGCCACTGTGACGGCGGTGGGGGCGTCCATGGGTGTTCTGGCTGGCATGCTGGTCATCACCGCTGTGAGCGTGATGTGCGTCAGGAAGAAATACAAGAAGCAGCTGAGCAAACGCAGCCAGGCTATCACGCTGGAAGATGTGAGTATGCGCAACAGCATCCCTAAGTCCCTGCTGTCTTCAAGCAGAAACGTTTAAGTAGTCCAGGAACTCAAACTCTCTACTAAAGTAAGGAGGGGAAACAAACAGGCCGAGATTATAGGTGTCAGTGAAACCAGAGAATTGACTGCACTCTAATAGAAAGACCGTGAAATTTTCCTAAGAAACATGTACATCTTCATGTATAAAATATTCCATTGACGTATCTTGAGTTTGCTCTGTGGATCAGGGGGGCTGGAAAAGTGTTGTGAAATGCTAAATAAAACTAAATGTTTAGGTTGTTGTCCTGCATCGTTTGCCTTATGGTGCTCTGGACAAAAGCATCTACTAAAAAAAAAAAATAAAAAAAAAATAAAAAATAAAAAAAAAATCAGTAAAACTAACACGCAGCTCCATCCAATATAATTATTCTGCAAATCATCCAACATGCTGTGATTCTCGCATTATTATAAAACAGCTCTATTATTTAACACTAGCAGGTACAGTACTTACGCGCGGCATGAGGATCTGCTGAAAAATGGCCTGGCTGATTAATGCTCACTTAATGAAACAGAAAAACGCTGCATTTCCAAGGCAGTAATTTAACGGCCCTGTTTCCCAGTATCTTTGCTCTAATATTTACACCTTTTCTTAATGTCTTTCAGAAATTCTGACAAGCGATCTGATTTTCCTCAAGCTCTGGGTGGCAGGGGGAGTATTACGCATTCGCACCTTCAGATTTTAATGAAGTCTAAAATGTTTAAGGAAAATGCATGCTGTGTGGCTGTGTGATATGTCATTGTCATGTATTGAAAATAATTGCATATTTATAATAAACCAGTTTCCATAAAGTAAGCAAACAAAACAAATGTCTATATAAATTAAAGGGATCACTTTCACTAGTTATTTGGGTATATCTTACAAATGACTAAAATGACAGAATAAAACATTTCATCGGACAAACAGTGTGTGCACAATGTTAGCTAGTCGTCAGATAATTTTTTTTAAACAAATTACCTTTGAAGAAAATGTCTGCTAGGCCCGGAACAGATGATGTTATCAAATGCATAGCTCATTGATGCTACACAAATCTGGTCTACAATTACACTAAGTGCTAGTGTCAGAGAACAAATTGTTAAATATCTGAGATGGACTCAATTTACTAATAGGAAGAGTTTTTAAAAAATATTTTTCCATAAATATTTATTGGTAAATTCAGCATCTTCCAACCACTTATCCAGAACAAGGGGCTGGACACTTTCTCAGGCAGCATAGGGCAAAAAAGGCATGGCTACACACTGGAGATGCCAGGCAGAGTGCACACACACACACACACGCGCGCACACGCACACACACACACGCACGCGCACGCTGGCAATGCAGAAACGCCAGCTCATCTCATGTGTTTGGACTGGAGTATCAAACAGGGATACCCAGGGATCTGTGCCACGTGTGGGGGGGGGGGGGGGGGGAATTCCCCCCACTGTACCCACTGCGCCAAACGTTCGGCATTTCTATTGGTCGAAATAATTACGTAGAAAAGTTGCTCTTTGGCTCCACCACATGGAAAGGCATGCGAATTGCCGGGCCGTACGAGTCATTACATACTAACGACGCGCTATATACGTTTTACTTTAAATGGGACCGAAGTGGTTTTAGTCCCTCAAACTCACAAGAAAGTATGATTCTCTTCACACTAGGTGTTTAATCAACTGTAAAAATTAACACGGTGATGAACATTGTTTTTAAAATTACGAGGTGCGTTTGAAAGGCGGAACATTTCCCGCGAATGTGCTGCGCGTTTCCCCCCAGCCTTATGCACCGACAGCCTTTTCTTTACCTGGTTTTAAGCCCCGGTGCGTAGAGCGATGACTTTGCGGGAAGATTTCTTGTGCGAGCGTGAGAGAGAAGAGATGGACGATGATACCCTTCCTTGTGTCTCGCGATGTCAGGGACAGGCTCCATGACTAAAATAGCGTCCATCCAGCCATCCATCCATCCATTTTCCAACCCGCTTATCCTGTTCAGGGTCGCGGGGGGTCCGGAGCCTATCCCGGAAGCAACGGGCACGAGGCCGGGAACAACCCAGGATGGGGGGCCAGCCCATCGCAGGGCACACTCACACACCATTCACTCACACATACACGTCCATCCAGCCAGTGCACCCCATTACTTCCCCGCCCAGGTGAGCAGAGGTATCTGACTCTACGTACAGCAGCATCTGGAGGTTATTTCACCCTGTGCGCACATGCAGAAACAGGAAGGTGATAAAAGGCATCGCGCCGTGTTAACGTGTTGGATAAAATCTACAGAATATATTAAGCAGCTTGCCGGCGCAGTTAATGAAGCAGTATCAAGGGGGTTTAATGAAACATTACTAAATATATTTTATTCGATTAAACCAAAACAGTCGTCTGCTGCCCGTTAAATTATACATGCAGCTCTGGACCGCTACAATACGTAAGCGAGTCCAACGCCTTGCGTGGACAATCTCCCATTCCTCGGGAATAGCTATTAATTCACGGAGCAAGGAAACCACGTGAGACGGCAGCGTGATGCTCTGGGGTTTTAGGGAGAAGTCGTGTGACGTCACGAAGGCGCCCATAGCGCCGATGCAGACCCACGGTCCTGGAAATAAGTCCAGACACGGTGTCATCACTGTATTTGAAAATTTTAGGTTTATTATAACAAAAAAAGGGGAGAACCGGTGTGCGCATGTGCGTGTGCTCTGCAAACTACGCTTGCACTGCGAGGCAGGCCCCGACGTTATGAAAGGCGCAGCGGCGCTCCGTGGCCGCTTCTGAGCTGTGTGTGTGTGTGTGTCTCAGTAGAAGCTGTGGTTTCGCTATCCAGACTGACAGCCACCATCAAAATGACCCGAAACCGGTCACCAGATACACAGTTCTTGTAGAAGGTCCCGTACACAACATTTAGCCTATTTATAATCCTCGTGGCGAAGGAGGGGGGGGGGGTCACTTTTTCTCTCAGAGAAGATTAGTACAGTGACTAAGTCACATTAAAGAGTAAGCAACTCCTAGGAGTTAGTCTTTGAATTTCTACAAATTTCTATGACTTTTCACAGGCAGAAAGCCATGGTTGACTGAAGAAATACAGTATCTTTAAGTGCCCTATCTACAACAGTTAAGCATGGTATCACCAGTATGTACCATCCACTCACGTCTTCGATTAACGTAAAAGGTTCTCTTAAAGTGCTTTTCAGCGTCACTTCTGTCGTATAAAATCGATATGTAAAACTAGGTCCCTGTCCACCGCATGCCGATCTGTGAAGCGATAAAGCATGGGAGCTAGTGTTGATCAGACGGGAGTCTGGTGAATCTGGTTAAGGTTATCTTCATGAGTTAGTTTCACACGCGCAGTGTTGCGCTTGACCCTCGGGGCTGCAGGGTTTAGGGGTTTCTCGGAGCAGCTAGACACGGGAGTCTACAGGCAGCTTTGAATGGCAGAATCATTCATTGGAGGGGGCGTGTCCTCTCAGAGGGGCGTGCCCTCTCAGAGGGGCGTGTCACAGGCATCATTTGGCTGCTCTGAGGGGTGGGGCCTCTGCTGCTGCTGCTGCTGCTGCTGCTGTTGTTGCTGCTGCTGCTGCTGCTGTTGTTGCTGCTGCTGTTGTTGTTGCTGCTGCTGCTGCTGCTGCTGCTGCTGCTCCTGCTCCTGCTGGTGCTGCTTCATGATCTCCTTGACCTCCTCCTCTAGCTCCGGTGGAATGATGAACTGGTCGTCGGGGTCCGGCTGTGCTGGGGCAGCAAAGTACCCCCCGGGCTTCCTAGCGGGGGCGTCAGCCGCCACCTCGATCAGGTTGTGGCTCCTCTCCTGGGGGGCCACGGAGCCGTTGGCCCACCTCTTGCTCCCCTGCCCCGCCTTCTTTGGGGGCTCGGCTACGCCGCCTTCCTCAGCCTCGCCCTTGTCCAGGGACTCGGGGGTGGGCGTGGAGGGAGGCAGCTGCGCGGCCTGGGGGCGCTCTCGACGCCGCAGGCAGTGGACGTCGGCCTCTACCTCCACGCGGCTGCCATTGGAGAAGACGCCGGCGATGGGCTCCTCGTCCTCACTGTCCAGCCCGTTGTCGGAGAGGGCGCTGGAGAAAGTAGCGCTGGAGAGCTGCCGCTGGAAGGAGCCAGCCAGGCAGACAGGGTGCAGGGCACAGCCGGCGCGGGGCTCCGGACCGAACGGCGCCCCCGCCTGGGCCTCCTGGAGCGTTGCGCTCTGTGGCGGCTCATCCGAGGCAGTGGACCCCACCTCGCTGCTCATCTCAGAGGCGGACACCTCGCTGCTGACCTCGCTGCAGGAGGATGGCGTGGGCAGGACGTCGCGAATAGCGGCGGCGACGGCAGGCGGAGGGAACAGCCCGGGACTGGGGGGAGGCGGCGGGGCGCCCAGCTCGCAGCAGCAGCAGCAGTCCTCGGCCACGCTGAGCTGCACCACGACCGCACTCAGGCTGTCGCCACAGCCGTAGGCCTGCGCCAGCGTGCACAGCTTCTTGGCGGCGGCCAGTGCGTCGGGCACGTTGCGGACGGCCTCCACGGCTTCCGCCGGGGACACACTCTCCCACAGGCCCCGGCTGCCCAAGATGACAAACTCGTCCCGCGGCGTCAGCGTCACCGTCTGGACGTGGGGTCGGGGGATCACCGACGGGTACAGGAAGGAGTATCCCATGATCCTCGTGGAGTCCGTCACCCCGTTGATTTTGTTGTCCTGAGGGGGGGACAGTAATCAAACGGGATTTAGGACCTGATAAATGTCACTGACCAGGACAGGACACTTATGCATTTGGCGGGGGGGCAGCACCTCGGTGACGATGGCCTTGTTCTGCCGCACCCGCTGGTACTCCTCAGCCACGCCCACATTGTGCAACGCCGACAGGGGGAGGGGCTTGCCGTCACGGCACAGCACTGCCTGGCACTTGCCCACATTGGCGGCGGTCAGTGTGAAGCAGCCACCAGGGTCCAGGGGGTCATGCCGGATATGGCAGAGCGCGGCCGAGCCGCCCAGCTTCTGGCCTGCAGTGCCCAGCTTCCTGCCAGGGGGCGCAAGTGCACAGAATTGACTGAGACAGACTGTCTGTGTGTGTGGCTCAGCGTGACCAGGAAAGTGCTTTCTGTGTGTGCATGTGAGTTTGTTTATACACAGTGCTGTGCAAAAGTCTTAGGCAGTTAAAGAAAATGTTTAGATGATCCTGTGTGTGTGTGTGTGTGTGTGTGTGTGTGTGTGTACCTCTGTGTCACCAGGAAGGTGCTCCCCATGTAGTCCTCCTGGCCCTTGCCCCGGTGCAGCTCCTCGGCCAGCACGTCGCTCATGGTGCACTGCAGCAGGTAGGGCACCTCCACGTTGCGGTCCCCGTCGAAGACGCCGTAGAGCGCCTCGCGGTTCTCACCGAAGCTGTTCACAGACAGGGCTGCCACGCAGAGCCTGCAAGGCACACATCCCACACGCCTCACAGACAGGGCTGCCACGCAGAGCCTGAAAGGCACACATCCCACACGCCTCATAGACAGGGCTGCCACGCAGAGCCTGAAAGGCACACATCCCACACGCCTCATAGACAGGGCTGCCACGCAAAGCCTGAAAGGCACACATCCCACACGCCTCACAGACAGGGCTGCCACGCAGAGCCTGAAAGGCACACATGCCTCACAGACAGGGCTGCCATGCAGAGCCTGAAAGGCGCACATCCCACACGCCTCACAGACAGGGCTGCCACGCAGAGCCTGAAAGGCACACATCCCACACGCCTCACAGACAGGGCTGCCACGCAGAGCCTGAAAGGCACACATGCCACACGCCCGCTCACGCGCCTGACCCCGGGACAGATGAGCAATACGATCCGGATCCTAGACGTCACACGGTCGTGTGCGTAATGCTCGCATCTTAATGTGCCCCTCACTTGTTTTTGACGCCGGAAGCTTCCGTGTAGCCGTGACTCCACACTGCGGGTGCTCCGGAGGCCTCGGTGGCCGAGAAGGACGACGGCGACTGGTCGATCCGGAAGGATCTGATGTTGCTGGTTTTGAAATGGGGTGATTTTAAATTAAGGCCAGTTAATGTTGTGCTCAGGCATGAGCTTATATAAACACTCACATGCTGAGAAAACAAGCAATATTAAATAATGGAATCCAGTTTGTACATCAATAAACAATGATGTGCTGATGTCCTTTAGATACAAGGTAAAAATAAAAATACATGAAAATTGGTAATGCAACGCCAAAGATGCACGTACTGGTTGCCCACTAGTGGTGGCTAAACATTTCATTAAATGTCTGGAAAGAAACTTTTGTGGGCAGGACCAATGACATTTGTGGGTGGGGCCAATGACATCTATGTGCAGGCCTTACTTCAGTTGCTCCAGCGTCTTGTGATCCAGTGCCAAGCGGGGGTTGCCCGTCAGGTCCAGCTCCTGCAGCTTTGGGGGCAGGTTCTCAGGCAGGGTGATGTCACTCAGCTCATTGCAGCTCAGGTCCACACACTGTGGGCAGATCAAAGGAATCAGGTCTAGCGTATTCACGCACCAGCGCCCACGATTCGGGCACATTTTAACGTGTGACCAGCCGGCATTGGATTGGGCTGCTCACCGCTAGAATGGATAGCGAAGAGGCACAACAGCTGGAAGCCCTACACCTTCATCTCACCACGTCCAGAATGAGAAGAGCATGGATCTGACTTCCCCATCCCGCCATTCAAATTCTGACGTGTCCTGAAATTCTGGACCGGTGGCCGACAATGGAGATACGGCTATAATAGGATATGAGATTCTGGGCTTTATTTCAGGCTGCCAGAGCTGGGTATTAGAGGACTGGAATGAAGTGGTGCCCAGGGCATAGAGTAGCAACAGGAGTGCAAGAGAGCGTGTCTGTTGCTGCGGGGTACCGGGACACCGGGCCGGGCCTGCTTTGGCCTTAGAGATTCAGCCCACCGGCACTGTCAATTAGATTTGAATGGCCCAGAAACTATTTACAGCGCCAGAGATCCACAAATAGAGGGAACCACAGAAGTAGCACATCTTGGTTTAAAGCTTCTCGGAAGAATTCAGAAATTTCTAGTAGGGAAACAGCAAGGCCTATATAGTTTTAATACAAGGCTGATCTGAGTAAACAGAAACGGGGATAAGATTTTGGCTGGAACCGCACACTGTCATCCAGCAGTGACACCCTCGATAGTGCTAAACAACGGGCTAACATGGAGCCTGTAAACTTCCCAAAAGACTCGGCAGAAGCCCCTGAGAAGAGACCCAAGGCGTATGCGACACACAGGCTAGCTGCCGGCTGGCTCACCTTCATCTCTATCAGCTGCATGACCTCGGGGAAGACCTCGATGCAGTTAGAGTGGGCGATGACCGTGTGCATCCTCTTGCAGCTGAGAATGGTAGTGGGGATGCTCTTCAGCCAGTTGCCACTCAGGTCTACTTCCTCCAGCTCCTCCAGCTTGGCCATTTTGCTGTGGACGGGCGGGGACGGTTAGTGGGTATCACTAGCACAGTGCGGGGTCACTGCTCATTACCAACGCCCATCCAAATGAACATAAATATGGTTGATGCCAATGCATCGGTTACACTGGTTTTCATCAATGCAATTGTGTCAAATTAATACCGGCAGTGTAGATATGTTAGTCCCACAAAACAGACATGGGGATTCCCCCAAACATTAGCCTTTTGAGTGTTAGTATATTTTAGTCTGCATCTCAGTTTGTGTGTGTTACTGGGGTTAGGTGATGACATCAGCACATGCAGACGTGTGTGCGCGTACATGCATGCACGCGCATGTCACCTGGCGGGGAAGCTCTGCAGCTGGTTGTAAGCCAGGTGCAGGACACGCAGGCGCCAGTGTCCTGTCAGCAGGGGCACACATTTGTCGCTCAGCCGGTTGTTGGTCAGGTACAGCTCCTGCAGCGCGCTCCGGCTCTCCTCCGATTGGCTGGAGGGAGGCAGGCTCTCCAGCTTGTTCGCTGAGGCGTTCAGGCATCGTAAACTGGGCGGCGGGACACATGGGACACAGGGGCTTATACACAGCTGGCCTTTCGCAGGCAGAGGGGCAGCTGAGAAGGACGGGCTGCGCTGCACTTGGCGTTCTGGCTGAAATCCAATGCGACCGATTTAAATCATCCTCGTAGCGCTCAGATCCTCTCCTCTGCTAATACCCGCAGTCCGTCTGATAAATGCAGACTCATAAAAACGTATACATTTCAGCGTTCCTCTCGGCTGCGTCTCTGCAGCACGGCGACAGGCGCCTGGTCCCACAGTCGGCCGGGAAAGCACAGGGAAGCCAAACCTCTCACGATTATGAACACGCAGCCCCATGAACTGGACCCCTAACCCCTGCAAACGGCACCCCGCTTCCCCCCAACAGAGAGAAAAAGAGGGTACTGCTGCCCAACAGTAATGGCGGCCCAGCCTCAACAGAGGCGAGGCAATCAATGACAGTGAATGATGAGCAGAGGACAGACGGTAATCGCTGGGGGAGGGTCCTGCAGAAGGGGATGATGGGAAGGGATGGCAGAGGGTCCAGCAGAAGGGGATGATGGGAAGGGATGGGGGCGGGGATCTACCTGTCAGTCTTGAGGAAGAGGTTTGTGGGCAGCTCTGACAGTTGGTTATGCTGCACGTCCAGCACCTCCATCTGACCGTCCTCCAGGGCCTCCGGCAGCCGCTGCAGCTGGTTATGTCCCACCAGCAGCTTCCGCAGACTGCTGCCGCAAAGGAGCCTGGGAAAGGCGGGGGGGGGGGGGGGGGGGGGTTTACCGCTTCATGCACAACTGATAGGACGCTTCGGATTCACAATAAATATAAATCAATGCATACATCAGCGCCATTTAAAATCACAGATAAATCTACCAGGTGACGATCTGAAAAATTGCCCCTTTTCCAGAGGGGGGGCCCTCCATCCAGTCACGCCGCAAAGGCACGGGTCATGATGGGGTCAATGAGCGGCAGACCAATAGGAAAGCAAGGCAGAGTGTCCCCGCCCCCTTGCCAGTATCAGGCTGATAATGCGGCCCTGGGGGGGGGGGGGGGGGTTTTCACTAACAGATGCCGCTGACCTTTTCCGCGAGGAAACAGCGGATGAAGCGGGAGCGAGGTCACGAGAGACGGAAAGGAGCTTAATCAGCCGGCTAAGGTTTCTTTCCTGACGGCAGCACACCGCAGCTCGATGTCACCCAGCAGACATGGCGTCAGCTCGGCCGTCCCTGTTGTCACGGCAACGCCCTTTCCCCGACCTTGGGTCCGGCTCTGCAGAGGGTATGACCTGGGCGAATGCCAGGCCACATGGGGGGGGGGGGTCAAGCCAAAATGGCTGCCATCCTTTTCGTCGGTACGTGCCACCAACGCCCGCCTCTTGTCCTTTGCCGATTTACCGGGCCAGTTTTCCTCCTGCCCTCTGAACAGCAGCGATGCGCCCGGCCTCTAAACTGAGGCAGACTGCCCCCCCAGCTGTGAGAGGAGCTGGTTGGGAGACCCAACTACCAGGAAATTACAGCAACCCCGTCCCTGTCCCCAAAGCAGAGCCACCCCGCACTCACCGCTCAGGCAGCAGGCAGAGCTGGTTGTGGCTCGCATCCAGCACCTCCAGCTTCCTGCTCTCACAGAGCCAGTCCGGGAGGCTCTCCAGCTGGTTCCTAGGGGGGGGAAACAAAGTTATAAGGTCTAAGTATGGATTACAGCCTGACAGGGTAGTATTGATGATTTGGAATCAGGATCGATTACTTAGGCCTGGCCTGAAAAGCAGCGCTACTTATTATGTAGGGTAAGGCAGAGCTGGGGCCGGGTCAGGAGCAAGACGAGAGGGAAGGAAATAGGCCAGAGCTAATGTCAGGTCTACCTGGAGACGTCCATGTAGGTCAGGTTACGGGGCACCGGAGAGACCTCCAACTGATGGAGCTCTGTGGGGGGAAGCAGGCGTCAGAGACACGCTGGAACCAAAACGGAGTGCATCAATTGCAGCCCGAGAATGATTTACAGCTCCAACCATCGCGGCGTGGCCACAAGGTATAACTCAACCAATCACAGTGCAGCCAAAACATTTAGCGCCTGAAACATTTCATAATGAAAGTAGTCCTAGAGTTATCCGAGGGTTAGATGGTAATTTTGTGCCTCTAATAAAGCCGGTTAGTCTGACCCATGCCTGCCCCGTGTCAGTGACCCACCGTTGGAGGAGGCGTGCAGGGCCTTGAGCGGGCCACCCCGCACCCGGAGCAAACCCAGGCAATTCCTCTCACAGTGCAACACCTCCAGCTTGGGGAAGAGCGAGGCATCCAGCTCCGTCAGGCCGTTGTCACGCAAGTCCAGGTGGGTGATGTGACGCAGGAAGTCCGGCTCCTCAGGCACCACCTTGCAGATCCTGTTGAGCCTGAGGAAATGGGCGGGGTCAGGAGGGTCAAAGGTCAGCTTCTACAGCCCACCTTGCAGCTCAGACCCAGAGCTGACCAGGAAAACACCTGGTGACCAACACAAGACCTCAAACCTCATCCGCATACATCAGCCCACTTACCCACCGGCCACTTCACCGAAAACATGTTGAAATTACAGTACTCACAGTGATAAGTATGTCCTGAGCATGGCTATAGGAAATACAGTATTATTATCCCAACTGGTTTGAAGTGGAAGACAAGGACGAGTTTGAAGAGGAGATCAGTTGGAGTGGGTGGGATGGGGCGGTTTCCTGCGGACCGTCTACCGTGACGGCCGCAGGCCTGGGCGACAGCTAGCCTCTAACACGACACTTCCTGTACTCTCACGGAGCGCGGCCTCTCTTCAGCATTCGCGTGTCACTGGCTCATATTTACGCAAAGCCTTTTGGGAAACCGTCACTCACTGCTTTTTATTGGGAGCCGGCATCCGGATTCTCGGAGGGACACGGGGGGTGGGTGTTTTTAATACCCTCTGGGCCAGTCACTGTGCCAAGCATGACATAATGTGTCAGCGAGCTAAATTACATTACCAAACAAACGTCAAAGCCTCTTCGGGCCGAGCCAGAAGGGGGTGCCTCAGCTCAGCGATATGCCGTGTCCTCTCTGCCCTGCTATCCACGTTTGCTCTTAGAATAATTATTCACCTTTCCTCCAGGCAGGACGACTTTGATGGAGGTTCCTCCTCCCGCAAATCACAGCGCCCCCTACCTGAGGTCCACGTGCTTCACACGCAGCAACCGGAAGGCCTGCAGCAGCAGGGCGTCCAGGCCGTTCCCCGCCAGACAGAGGCGCTCCACGCCCTCCATGCGCTCCAGGACCACCGGCACCTCGCTGAACTCGTTGAAGGACAGTCCCAGGTAGCTCAGACGGGGCAGGTCACCCAGCTCGGCCGGCAGTGTGGACAGGCAGTTCCCGTCCAGGAGGAAGGTCTGTAGGCTGGTGGGGGGGGGGGGGGGGGGGGGGGGGGGGGGGGGGGGGGGGGGGGGGGGGGGTCACGTCAAAGCAACCGAGCCTCACGTTCCGGTGTGACCTACGTTTTCATATCCATTTCCATTAAATAATGAGCTTCTTCACGACCATTCATAAAAGCAGTGCTTATTCATTTATTCATATACACACAGTGCTTTTCTGAAACCTATGTTGCAGAATCTAGACCTGCATCTAGATTTATGTAACAATACACTCATCGTGTTTTTCTACTATTAACTGGAATTTTAAATAATTTGAATAACTGAAATTCCAGGTGCAAGCCAGCAGAGGGCAGCAAAGTCAGCACTGTCCCTCGTTCCAGCATCATGTGCTGGTGATTCTAGCCCTAGTGCTCCTAGTGTAATAATGCACACTAAAACTCCAAGGACTTCTTCAAACCTTAATAACATCAGAAATTAGTATTATGAAAGCTCACTGAGTTCCAATTAAGTCCAATTAGGATGTCTCATCCAGGAAAGTCTCACGCCTTAATCCCTCAGAGGCCTTTAGCTGTGCTGCCCCCCTCCCCCACTCGGCCCCATACTCACTTGTGCATGGCCCCCACAGCACTGGGCACAGAGGTCAGGCAGTTGCAGGACAGGTTGAGCTCGGTTAAGGTGGGGATGCTGCAGATGGCCAGCGGGAACTGGCCGAGGTGGTTGTTGGACAGGTTGAGGCTGCGCAACTTGGGGAACCTGGGGGCAGGAAGTACGGGCTGTAGGACATCTGAACGGACGGGTATCGCTTACTGAACAAAGTAGGGAAATAAAAATGACACACACACACCCTACCATGTAGTTCAAATCCTCATTAAGAAACCGATAGAAGAACTGGATTTTTGTGATTAGAGGCTTAGCAGTAATACCCGGAGTAAAACCGTGAAATCTGCAGGACGGAAAGCAGAGAACCACAACTGTCCACACGGCATTATGGGATATGGAGCCAAAGGAAGTTCTAATGATAATCCCCAGCCCCCGATGAGAATCTACTCCGAGCCAAAACAAAAGCGCGTAATCCCATTAGGTTACAATACAATAGCAAGGACCTTAAATTGATCGTATAAGGTGGTGCACAGGGGGGTTTGCCACTTCTCTTCCGGTAGGGGTCGGGACAGATGTGCTACGTCTGAACCAAAGCCTGGCAGGCTAAGAAGAGCACCAAGCCTGGGGTTCACCTACCGCTGTGTCAACATACTGGACCTCACAGCCAATGCCCTGATCTAGTCTTGTTGACGACTTTGAAAGCCATTTTACACGCCTCTATGGGTAGAGTGCTCTTTAAATAGGTCAAGTTTAAAAGCATGTTTTTTTTTTGTTCTGGCTATAATAGCAATCTACTCCCTTGTGTTTTTTTTTAAAGGAAACCCATCCAAGATTGTTCCCGTTATCCTCTACGTTTGAAATATCACAACTAACCGAAGACAAGGGCGAGAAGCAGCTAGTTTACTAGCCAAGAATACAAAGCGGTGTTGCAAGAGCAAGCCTTTGATTTTCCTGGAGAGAACCTGAGGAACCCCAGTTAAATCGATTTGCACATTGATTCTGGGAGTCAGGCTGTCAACCACCAGGCGGTGCACCAAGAGCATGGCAAGCGGGCAGCAGCACTGAGGTCTCCATTCGAGTGCTTTATGAAGTTCGCCTCTGTGAAGGTTTTTCCATGATTCAGGGTACTGGCTTCTCCCATGAGAGTCTATGAATAAAATAAGACTTTCTGGCTGTGGCCTTCATTAGCATACTGGTATTTGTATTCATGCACCATCGAAGTAGTTACCCAGCTACAAACACGACGGAGACCACATGTCCCCTCGAAAGCCCAACTATCCTTTCAGACGCAGAGCCGACGAAGAACTGAGAAAGTAATCCAGTGGGGATCATAATATGGGCGAACAACTCGGGGGGGTATGAACATCCTCCTAATGTCGTCTATCTACCGAGTGATAGCGTGTGGATGTTTATGGTTGTATAGTGTTTCGTCACGGCCTGCAGGCCGCATCCATTCATCACCCAAGTGTTGGAAAAGGAAAAAAAAAACCTCAGACTAAAGTATTGATCCAGGCAGCCACTTAATTAAGTGGAAGGCTGCTTTCTGTAGGGTCCGGTAGGCATTCAGTCCATCACAGCTGTGATCCTTCGAGCCAGAGAGAAAACAGGCTCAGATCACAAGGATATGGAGGCAAGGATGCGGTACCTAGAGGTTCCCGAGAGCGGCAGCCATGGCTCTGAGAGCGAAGGGGGGAATGGTCAGGTTCCCGTCCCACCAAGCAGCATTCCGACGGCGCCATCAGCGGCGAGACAGAGGCCGATATCCAGGCACTCCACTTCAAAGGAGGCCTTGACTCAGGCTTTCAAATTTATGGGGGCATCATTGTGTGATAATAGACCTTCAAATGTCGCAAGGGCCGGCGTGAAGCCGAGTGGAAAATCACGGCGACAGGACCGCGGCAATCCCGAGAGAATTCATAATATGCCAAGGGACTGGGGGGGTAATGGCAAGACAAATCAACAGCTGCATACCTCCAACGGCGCGCAAGCGAACACAATGTTTCTGGATGAAGGATAGACAGGAGGCTCCTCTTCTGACAGGGAGGAGAGACAGATGTGTGCCGATGTGCCCCTAAGACGCTCACGGCGAAAAAGTTCCTCATGTCTAGCTGATGGCATGTAGCCTCTACATGGCAGTGATCAAAACAAACCTGAGTAGGCCAGCTGTCAAACGTCGATGCTGCTTTTCTCTTTATGGCAAGAACAAAGCATTCCCACCGTAGATTTAGAGAAGTTCTCTGCAGGCAGTGGACCGTTAAAGTTCAGCATTGGTCTGTCAGATACCTACACTTGCCACATGAACGTCACATTTAAGTTGAGAATCACTTAGCGATTCCGCGAAACTTAGTCATCGTTCCTCGTGCGAATCGTCCCATCTGGTGACTTGCTGGGCATCCTTTCGGATGATGTCACGCGAGCTGTGAAGCAGCAGCGCTCGCACCACAGGAGGTGAGAAACCCCGACCAGAGGGGCCGGTTACTGCTCCTGGTAGGTGTGTGGTGGCCCAGCACTAGATGGTGGAAATCAAGGCCACACCACAAGAGGGAAGTGAAAGAGAAACACGCACGAGAAAAAAAAAAAAAAAGGAAGGACACGGGGAAGAGGCGGCCGACGATGGATGTGAAAGTGTTATTTTTAAAATGTGAGGTGGCCTTAACCCCCAGCCCGAACCTCCTGAGAGGCTGTGCCACTTACGCTGCTTTTGCTCAACTCACAGATGAGCAAAGAGGGGTCGTTTACCCCAAGTAGGAATGGCCTGGGCCATTGTGGGCCAGGAGAAGATCGCCACAGACACTTCCGTGAGCTGTCGGGAGCCCAGCCTGTTGTTTACATCTCCGTTAATCATCCACACTGCGACATCCGCCCCCGATCTTTCCAGAGAGGAGACCCCGTTCTCAGATCCTAACTGCCCGTGGTGCCCGGACCCGGCTTTGAGGAACATTTTTAAAGTCTCTTCAGACTGCGTTGAACACGTTTTTCCTTAGCTGTACTGGGCAGCTGAATAAATCCAGTTCTAGCCACTAACAGTCATGGTCCAAAAGGCTTACCGCCACTAAGAATTAGCGTGATTATCGGCAGACCAGGCACAAGCGTTCCCCCAGCGCCAGCTCTGTCCAAAGCCGTCTTAGGAGTCAACTGCTGGGATGCGGCTGGAAGGTGTTCATATAATTTCAAATTTCAAAATAGAAAGCCCCGCCTCCCCCATGTCACAGAACTCCAGCTGCCTGAGGCTGGCTTATTAGTCAGCGTGCAAACAGGTTTGTACCTCATCTGCATTATTGTACCTTAGTGTCAGCTTTCTGCTGCAGAATCACGGCATGATCACTCGACAGATTTCAGGGTGGGGGGGGTGTCATCTATTCCTTCCCACAAGGCCCCTGAATTCCAGGGATCCTGCATTACCTCCACGGCTTCGCGCCCAGGTGCCAGAACCCGAATTTATGATCCCCACGGCTATTCCTGGAATCGACCCGTCAGTAGGCTGACCTCTGCAGATTGCAGCTGAGTCATTCTCACACCCACAGAAAAACACGGACCCCCTCCCTCCGTGTGAAACGGGGACGGACTTCATCCGGCTGGGATCTGCAGGGGCGAGTCTCGGCCTTTTGGACCAACTTCTTGAGCATCCTGTCTGACCTCTTTGGAGTCAAAAGTCTGGAGTCAAGTTTGCTGAGAGCTACGGACAATTCCTACACAACTCCTTCACTTGCAGAGACTGCCATGAAGTTAAAAGCCCCAGCAGACAAGCCAGACGGGGCCAGACAAGGATCCACACAGATACACGGTGGATGTCGCCCAGATCCACCAACTCAAACGCAGACACACTTCTTCGCTTCCATTACTAAATCACAGTCAACAGATGGTGCTACCTTCAAAGAGAGAAGAGAGCACATCTTTCCACACTCATCTCTCCATCTGTCTGCCGCATTTCATTCAGGCAATGGTGAGGACGGAACAGAGGCAGGGTTTCAGTGGGCAGAGCCTATGTGGGCGTTGCCTTACCTCTGCAGGTCGGTCAGGCAGCGGCTGGCCGACAGGAAGTTGCGTTTCAGGTTGAGGTGTGTTAGGTCCTGGCTGTAGAAGAGGTTGGGCGGCAGACGCTCCAGGCTGCAGCAGGACAGGTCCACTGAGCTGATGCGCTGAGACACCATCTGAGCACAGGGTAGGGGGCGCGGGACATACAGGGCGGCAAGGCTCACATGCTGGATGCCACACAGCTGCTCCTAAGTGCCAAACTGGGCATCCCCCTTGTGGCTGACTGCTGATGTGACAGACGCCGGAAAATAAGCCTAAAACCAGAGCCGATGGACGGGCTGCCGGACCCTCGGAAACCCTTGCGGCCCCTGGGGCCCTAGCACCTGCCCACCCCAGAGATGCTATTCTGGGACTTCCTTGGGGCTATTATGTGACAAGGTTGCCGTTGGAAAATTTTAGAAAATAGGTTCCCTGGGCTGCCCTAATTCAGCAGCGGAGAGGAGCGCGACGGAAAGTGGGGCTCCATTTTCGGGACGCGGAACGGGCCGCAGCCGCTAGGCTGGGCTTCTCCCTCTTTCCATTTTCCACGCCACCCAAGCCACAGGCAGGGGCCCGAGCAGCCCAGCTGCTACGTCAGGTGGACATAGCCATTTGCTGGGTTCATTTACATTACATTTTATTCATTTAGCAGAAGCTTTTATACAAAGAGATGCACATTTTTTGAGAGACAGAAGGGTCAGACTATCCCTGGAGCATCTGGCGGTTAAGGGCCCTGCTTGAGGACCCAACTGTGACATCATTCTGCTGACGCTGGGATTTAAACCAGCGACCTTCCGATCACAGTGTCCTTACCCTCTGAATCACACCCCCCCCCCCCCCGCCCCATCTCGGCTGGGACGGACCCACTCAGGGGGCCCACACATCATCGCAGGTTACCGTGGAGACCGCAAGTCACCTCGGGGACCCCGCGGGCTCACCTTGGCGGCCTGCCGCTGCCAGCGCAGGTGCTCGGTGAAGCTGTCGAAGCTGACATAGTAGGTCTGGCTCTGCGGCCCCGAGGAGCTGAAAGCCAGGCAGTGACTCTGCTTCCTCATCTCCTCCACCTGCGGGACAAGCGAGAGGCACGAGGGTGAGAGCTCTGCCTCCTCCAGCTCGCTCGGACGTCTCCCCTGATGTTCACTGCACATTCATCTACGCCCGCACCCCATTAAACTCGCCAGTTTCTCTTGGCATTCTGCATTTTGTGATCTTTAATCTCCTCTAAGTGCTCTGTGTCCCTGAAACATCTGATACAAATAAGACACGTAATCCCTGCCGCTGTGGCTGTGCTGCACACCGGGAGCTACTGAGGAAACTCTGGTTCAAAGGGCTGTTTTGGCCCGCTGTCAAAGGGAGCCCCCTTCTGGAGCCAGTCAGCTGCATGCCACACTTAAAACACCTGGATATCTCTGAAAGGAAGACCTTATCTGCCCCCCACAGACC
>JAODKL010000081.1:4490569-4513621 GCA_026780765.1 Petrocephalus schoutedeni | reverse complement strand
CCCCGTAAAAGCAGCATCTCACTGCACACAGCCAGGATGATGAGTCAGCAGGTATTTATATCCATTCACTTATCCATCCATTTTCTGTACCTGCTTGTCCTATGGCATTTATTCCATAAATGTTATTTCTGCACTGCAGTATCCTACCCCACCCCCACCGACCACAGGGGCTGCAGCGGCAAGAGTGTTACATCGACACATTGAGTTGCATGGTGGTTAGCGCTGACCTTTCCACTTTTTGTACTTTGTAAACTGGTCAGAATCATAACTGTCAGCCCTGGGGGGGGGGGGGGGGGGGCAGTCAGGGTTCACTACATGTAGGAGCCGCGGAAAGCAGCACATTCACAGCAGCTCCATTTCCAGTGAGCAGCTGTCGGCCCGCCGCTCATTACCAGCAGCCGCCGAAGACGCAACGATTAATCATCAGGCACATTTTCACAGTGACCCGACACCATCAGCGAATAACCCGGGAAATCTGTAAATGGCTCTTTGCGCGTCGCTGGGAATACGCGCGGGGAGTGGGTCTAAAAACAGAGAGAGAGAGAGAGAGAGAGAGAGAGAGAGAGAGAGAAATGACTAAACCCGCTGAGGTGAAAACAGAGAGCGGACAGAAACGGCCTCGGTCTGCAGATCTCGGGTGGGACGCGGCCCTTCCGCGCCGCTGAAGAAGCAGAATACCCACACGCCACGTGCATTCCAGCAAACACGTGAGAGTTCCACATGCATCGCGACTGTGCCCGTGATAGAGGGGGCGGCACACAGTGTGTAAGGGGCTTTTACAACAACAGCATATCCACACCACTGCTCTCATTGGTTCTTTAAATCCATCCTAAATTACCCACGTCTAAAACCTTCCTTACGATAATCACACATCAATATACGTTACTCTGCTGCTGTTGGTTGGGGGCCTAATTAAAACAAAATAGCTTAAACGTAATACTGACTGATACCATTAGCATGCAAAATTCAATATAATCCTACTGGAGAGACAAATGAATCAGGTGACTTTGGAGAGTTGTGTTGCTCACGGGGGTGGGGTTGACCTTCACGCCAGGTGGGGACGGCATGGAGCCTATCCTAAGCCACACCTGAACCCGGAACACATCAGCATGGCAACCTTTAACCCGGTGGCCTCCTCATTTGCTCCCCAGAGAGGCCTGGCGACAGAGATTAGCCACGCCTCCTTCCCACACAGTCCCTGGCTGCTTCAGAGCTCAGAGCGGCTGCCTTTTACAAAAAAATAAAAGGGATTATGCTAAGCTTACTGTCGTTCCAGGGTCATTCGCGCCGCTTGATGTTTTTAGTAAAGTAGGCTATGAATAGCAATGCGCTAACCCACACCGCCTGTCTGACAAGCATTTCCTGTTTAGTCCTGCTTATAGTCCTCCTTACACAGAAAGGGAAACATCTGCGCTGATGTTAGTGATCGCCACAGATTGCAGAAGGCACAAAACAGCCAGGTGACATTTCATTGGTTAATTAGCGGCATGTGTGCCGGGTGTTAATTGAGAGATGGGCGGTGCTGATATGATAGCTGGCATGATTCCTTAATAAACATACACACATCCTTCCCCCAGGTGTAGATGGCACACCAAGCAGCTAACAGCACAGAGAAGGCAGCCAGATACTGGTCATAACTAACACTGTCCTGTAGGGGGCGCTGCTGAGTATGGTTCAGAAATGAGATTGGCGACAGTGAATGATGGGCAGCAGTGTCTCCGATGTATGATTCCAGTTCAGGCAGAGTAATCTACAGGATTTACAGCGAGTGGCAGCAGCGTGATGGGGGTGTCACAGAGTGTTGGGGTAGGCTAGCCAGAGGCTGGGGAGGCAGCGCCGGAAGTGAGTCAGCTGACGGAGCTAGCACTGGTGATGTAACAGAGCGGGGAGGAGGAGGAGGCGGCCGCCACCGAGGGGGGTTCCAGCTCATCAGCCGACGGGCCGACAGGACAGGTGCTGCTGCTGCTGACAGCCCATGGAGATTTCCTGTGCACTGAGCTCCGGGAGAAAGGCTGATTATTAACAGGCACATCTTTGAGGGAGCTTGGGTCAGCTGGAACCCAGAGAGAGCCACAGCTCGAACGAGGACAGGCGACCTCTTAGACCCTACTAGCATCATCACAAAGGGGGCGGGGCGGGTTTGGGGGGGGGGGGGTTGCCTCCAGTGTTATATCACAAACCCCCGAGAGCCCAAAAGAAACACCGTAACCAAACAGCCTTGCGTGTCATAGATGTTTGGCACGTCCCACCGCGTACTGTTCCGGCATGCGGGTTCAGGAAGGTGAGCTGTACAGCCCGTTTCAGCCAGTCACCATGCCCAAAGATGGGACGTGAGGTGCAAAAGGAGGGTGGAACAAGCCTCGCCAATTAGCAGGAGGTATCGAGTGAGATGTGGCACTTCCGAGTTTTTTCTGTTTATATTGTACAGTGAAATTCACACTCATACTTCCTGTATGAGACTACAGTGCCAAAGACAATAAATATGACACCGTGAGGAGCTGACAACGAATAAAAATGACCCTGTAAGCAGGCAGACAGACAAGGACCGACGAGGTTCATCCACCCAGGCCTGGAGTCTTAGCTCTCTTATGCAGTGGCTCTGCTGGGCTTGGTACTATGGTACCTTGTGGCCTGATCGGATGCAGGGCCCCTATGCCAATGTGCACCCAGGCCGAGTTTGGTTCCTGGGGTCGCTGGGCACCCATGTGGGTCTCTGTGCTGGTAAATCGATTGGCAGCAGCCACCGGCTCCTGGTGATTAATGTCTCCTGGGGAACTCTCTCTCTCCCTCCCTCCCTCCCGAGTGTCCCCTGGAGTCATGGTGCGGCATTAATAACAGCCCCCCCCCCCCCCAATGGAAACGGACGGCAGAGTCACAGGAGCAGCTCTGGCCACTACTTTTGGAGCCACTGTGCTCCAGGTTCGAAGAGTCGAACAAAGAGAGTGCCACACAAGACTGACTGGGGGGGGCACAGAGGGGTGGGTGTGACAGTAAGTCCATCACACTGTAAAGCAACTGCGGGGAGCGACACCGGTGCAGCGCACAGAACCGCGAGCTCTGCGCCTTGCGGACGGCCGTGCTGGGTTGCCGCTCACGCCGCCAGGGCAGGATGGGTCTGGACGGCGTGGGTGCGAGACTTCATGGTTTCTCACATCGCGACAACACTGCCCTGGCCCCCATCCACCTGGCCGCTGGCACGCAACCAGGGTAGTGTGAGGATTAGCAGGCGCTGCTGGCATTCGCTGGGGCCACGGTGAGAACCCGGCGGCCCCGAGCCATGGCCAGCGTCAGGAGCACAAAGCGGGCGCGGTAAACACTGCTTAGTACGCACCGAGCCGCCGCAGCCCCACACATCCGCTGGGCCGCCCGCTTCCCCCAGCTTTCTTTATTCAAAATGGCACTGCCGGCAAGGGGAGGGGAGGGGGGGTGTGCATATCACTTTCTGGGGCCATGTGCATCCGGGGGTGGGGGAGAGAATGAGGGACAGAGAGCTTGGGCAGAGAGAGGGATAGCCAGGAGCAACAGACGGAGTAGAGATACAGTACAGGGGAGGAGAAAAGAAAAAAGATGGAGAGAATTGGCACTGTCGGATGGTGAAGATCTGCAGGAAATATGGATTTATGGGGGGAGGTGGAGAAGCCAATACCCAGACCCCCCCGTGCCTGATTAACACCCGCGACTGCACCACTCACGGATGCCCGTTACATAACGCGTGATGAGGAAGATGGGTGCAGACAGAATCGGCATCGCCACATCTCTCCCTCCTCAGACTGGTGCATCGTGGGTCAGGGCAGCTCCAACCCAACCCTATCTTCCTATCTGCGGCGCTGACAGCTTACAGCAGAATCCATCTGCACCATCATTGCTGGCTAATGACTCCGTCACACAACCACGCGGCCGACCGCGCGGTCAAGCCGGAACCTTCACTGTAACCCTGGCAGCGATCTGGAGGCGACAGACCGACACTACAGAGGACCAACTTAGTCCACTGGACCGGTCTATAATACAGTGCTGCTGACATAGCTGGATTTATCCAAGGGAAGAACAGACTGATCGCTATCGTAAAACCACAACACGGCAAACATAAAAGCCAGCTTTTATTTTAAAAGCTTTATTTGCTATTTGTACAAGTACAGCGGAATGAGCCCCCTTCACACTCCTCTTTGTAAATGAGCGCACACACACACACACACACACACACACACAGAGGGACAGTGAAGCGCGGGGGCTGAGAGCCGGGTTCAGCCAGCCTGGGGAATTTGTCGAGGCAGTTGAGGGCTGAGGGGGGCTGAGGTCACTCTGCTTGGCAGGGGATTCGAACCCCTAACCTTCCAACCCAGGGCATGGAGGCATTACCTGCTGAGCCACACCGCTCTCAACATGCAGTAAGTCTGACACTTGTAAGATTACAAAAATAAAAAAGACATTAAGCTTGCGCAACTGCTTCAGTTTGGGAAAGCAGGAACAATGGTGTATAAACAAGAACCTCAGCACTTTGCCTCCCATCCATCCGCCGAGCACATATCCAGTATGAGGCCACACTGAGCCTGGGGCCTACCCCAGGAAGAACAGGAGCCAAGCAGGGGAACACCCTGGATGGGATGTCAGGCCACTGCAGGGCCCATACACAGACTGAGGGCACTTTAGTCACATCCTAAATGTGTCAGGGGACGGTGTGAGAAAAGTGGCATTGCTAAACAGCACCGCTCCCATTAGCCTCCAAGACTCTCGTCCGGTTTGGAGGAAACTTGAGGATGGCTGAGCTTCATAATTGCCTGGTTCTCGGTTTCCTTTCACGACTGAATAAGACATACGATAGTCCACACAGACACCCGGCTGCCCGGGAGGTAAGGCATGTTTCACAGCAGCTGTCCTCTTCAGGGACAGGCTGTTGGACCGAGGTATGTAACCAAGGTTATGAACCGGCTTCGCAGGCTCGCAGTGGACAGGGGTGAGACCCACATACCTACAGCAGGGCAGCTGCCAACCTAGGAGGAATCGGCCCCATAGAGCCCCAGTGACGCAGTTTAAGGAAATGCTAAATAAAACCAGCAAACTGACATCAAGACGAGTGACTTCAGGCTCGCAGACGCAAACCCGTCACCTCAGACTCCTTTGGGCTGTCGGCATAGAAACCGCAGGGCGCGCTACCATCGCCGCACAAGTCGGAGTGCAGAAGAGAGAGGGCACAGGCCGTGCCTCTGTGCTGGACGACATGGGCGAGGGGACAGTCAGCCTCTCCACAGTGTGACCGCGACCCCGTGGTGGTGGTGGTGGTGGTGGTGGTGGTACAGGAGCAAACGAGGGAGAGGAAGAGAGAACGGAACAAGAACACAGGCACTTAAACCTCCCCTGGGACAGCTACCGTTTCCCAGAATCCTTTTCTGTACTTCTACAAGGAAAAGCCAGCCACTAGTTTGGCATAAAAAGTATGCCAGCACACACTCACCCTCCCTCCCTCTCACCCCCTCTCCCTCCCCCCTTATGTAACAGCATGATTCTCTCCTAAGCAGACAACAAACACATCCCCCTCCTCTCACCCCACCCAGCCACCCCACTGTGGACATGGTGTCAGTAATGGCACTGCACCTGTCCGGGCCCCTTAAGCAGCAGCCGGGGGCCCGTGCGCTGGCTCTCGCTGTGACGCGAGACATGGTGTCAGTAATGGCACTGCACCTGTCCGGGCCCCTTAAGCAGTGGCCGGGGGCCCGTGCGCTGGCTCTCGCTGTGACGCGGGACATGGTGTCGGTAATGGCACTGCACCAGTCCGGGCCCCTTAAGCAGCGGCCTTTCGGCTTACTTCCGTCCTAATTCCTGCCCCGTCCCAGGGGAGTCCCGTGTCACTTGGGACCATCACGTGGCTAGGATGGAGTACTGTTTATTTTTAAATAAGGATGGTCCAGATTGCTAAAAATTTCACTAAGATCCTCCTAATTTTAAATATCGTAACACGTTAAAGATTATTTCAATCCAGACCCCCGCTGGATCCCACCTCCCACTAACGCAAGTGTGACAGTCCCCCCCCACCCTCCGGTGGTCACCCTCCAGGCTGGATGGATAGGACTCGCCCCAAACTGTGCCACGCCCCCCGCAGAGGGAGCCCTCCCATGGAGATCAAAGATGACGCAGATCCTGGGGGTTGTTTCTCGCTCGTTACTGCAAGCTGTCATGCTCCTTAATGTGTATCAGCCTGCCATAAGGAACACTGGGCTAAAGTGAAGAGCACCCTCTCTGTCAACGGCAGGAGAGCCACTGTTAATGGCGGGCGGGGGGGTTCCACGCACGTGACAGGCCGGGTGAGGGGCGAGGGGTAGGCGCCATGAGCGGCACCAGGGGGCACGTCTGGGGGACGCACTATTAAAACTGCTTAAAAAGGGC
Organism: Petrocephalus schoutedeni; assembly: GCA_026780765.1. NCBI lineage: Eukaryota > Metazoa > Chordata > Actinopteri > Osteoglossiformes > Mormyridae > Petrocephalus > Petrocephalus schoutedeni. The sequence continues at coordinate 4,507,243 of JAODKL010000081.1, read as the reverse complement.
CAATGGGAGACCAGCTACGGCCCGACCAGATCAATGGCAGCTTTGTCCAAAGAAAATCAATAGCTGCAGGATTCTGGGTAAATAAAGACAATGCAGGATTAATATTTTAAACTAACAGCTTCCCAGTTATATATAGGACATTCTGCAGCAATGCCCTTATTTTTTTTGGGGGGGGGGGGGGGGGGTCAAAACTGAATAAAATTTGAAGAAAATGTTAACAATGACCATACATCTTAAATATTAGTGTTAATAAAAACCCTCCTAAGGCATGCCATAAAAAAAATAAAATCAGCCGACTTACTAGAAGCGGGTCCATTTCATAAGAGCTCACAAATTATGTTAGCAAACAAAGGCTTTAAAAAACACACACACACACACACACACACACCAGGGCAGAGAGGAAGGGTGTGATGAGCACAGAGCGACAGCGCCGATCATCGCGATACGAGCCGCAGGCTGAGATGTCAGGCACCACACCTAAATTATTCATCGGGCTCCCGTTTGTCTGAAATGTTTCACTTCATCTCTCCTTAAATACATGCTCCCGTTTTGTCCGGCCAGTTTCAGGTGAGAGCAAGCCACTCAGAACACATGCCGGAAAGTCATCCCACAATGCTGCAAAATGAGCCTCCGGAGGCCCGGCCAGCACCGACAAGGCGGACAGGGCTCTGCGCTACCCGTCTCCGCTTACATCGACCACGATGCGTCACGGAAGCCCGCAGCTCCATGAAGCCCCCATAACACGCATCTTGCCATCCCGCGGCACCTGTTTCTTCATCAAACACTCAACCAACATCATCAGCATGAAGGACGGACCTCAGGGACAATATAAACCCCCTTCTAAGGTGAGATGTTTATTCCGCCCTGAACACCTGCTTTTGCAGCTTCTGTCTTGACTTGTCAGCAGATCTTCGTGAACCAAAGTGGCGGAAACAGATAGGAAATTAAACACCTTTTCCAACTTCTCCCCTTCACACTCAATGGAAATTCCCCTGGCATGTGGGTGGGAGCAGAGGAGCAGAGCATACCGGACATGTGAAGCTCTCTCATGCTGCAACTTCTCCGACAGACAACACATTGGACCAAGACAGCGATTCCCAAACGTTCCCAAGTAGCAAAGATCACCCTGCCTGCTTGAAGGCCAAAAAAGGGGTCAGAGAGGACACATACCGGCCCTTTAACCTATGACCAGCCCTCGTCCTTCCTCACATGGTGTGTGGGGGGATTAAATACTTTACATGCCTTCATGCATACATCAGAATTACGTGCAGGATGCCTCCCAAATAGTTTGGACTAGGTAAAAACTGAGATCCATCTTTTTAAACCCAGTTCAGAGAATAAACCATGCCGATAGTGCCGGGAGATGGGGGCATTCCCAGGAGATCAGCAGTAACAGACGTCCAAGATGGAGACAAATGGTCTCTGCGTCTTTGAATCCCCACGAGGCAGCTGACTGGAAGGCTCCCCAGTAGCGGAGAGCCCCCAAAATAAGAAGGCCGCTTCTTCAGCCAGGGACCGGCTTAGTATGCATGGCCTAGCTCAGGATAAACCCAAGGGGGGGGCGGCCACCCACCTCACCCGGCCACAGAAACACGCCCCCATTGGTCTCTCTGTACACAGCGTTTTTAGTGATGAATGTCTCCTCCGACTGGCTCATTCATCAGCGATTAAAGGGCTGCCCCAGCCTCTTGCCGGTTCCGGTGATCGGGTCGCCCAGGCGCACCGGGACAGCGCTGCACGGGTCCGGTCACCTGAACAGCTTTCCGTGGGCATGGTGAAGGGGTGAGAGGGTGACCAAGATGCCACCATCTTTACCAAAGCAGGGAGCAACATGTATGTTTATGTTGGTATCTACACAGGGAACACCGCTTTAACAAGAAGCATCCTACCTTCAAAATACTACATTCGTCTTTCACATTCTGGCCGGGTAATTCACACCAGCCATTTCTGGGCGGGACTTGGGCCGTTACTCAACCAAAAAAGCAGATTCCTCCACATCTCTAAGACCATGTTTGAAAACCCAGATTCAAGGGTACAACAGCAACGCTCCAACAAAACCACCACTTCTGTGCAGAAATGAGAGCAGAATCTCAACCGCTTGCCTTTGAGCCATTCTACCACTGGACGGATTTCCTACTTCCAACTGGCCGACACCCAGCATCCGAAACCCTCCCCTTCCACCCCCCAAACCCCTGCCCCTCCTCTACCCTGTTCTTTTGCTGAATGAATGTAAGAACTTCCTGTGTTCATTGGGGCAGTTGTGGGGGGTGGATGGAGCTGGCAGACAGTCAGGGAGACAGTACGGGACAGAACAGGATGTCAGGAAGCTTGTGAGCTGCAGCTAAATTAACAGAATTCACAAACCCCAGTAAGGCCCTTTGGCACCCCCTCCAGACCCCAAGGGGCCCTTTAGTGTAAGGGGGGGGCATCCCATACACAACCAGAGGGCTTACAGTCTGCAGGGAGTGACAGGTGAAGGTACGCAGCTGCGCATTCTGGGGAAAGGCCTGTTACAGTCTGCAGGGAGTGACAAGCGAAGGTACGCAGCTGCTCATTCTGGGGAAAGGCCTGTTACAGTCTGCAGGGAGTGACAAGCGAAGGTACGCAGCTGCGCATTCTGGGGAAAGGCCTGTTACAGTCTGCAGGGAGTGACAAGCGAAGGTACGCAGCCGTGCATTCTGGGGAAAGGCCTGTTACAGTCTGCAGGGAGTGACAGGTGAAAGTACGCAGCCGTGCATGCAAGGCCTGGTGCCTCATTCAGAAGCCTCTAAACCGTCCATCAGAACTCACTTTCTACAGCCTGCTCCTGTGACCTTCAGCACGCCACTCCAGGCGGGCCAGTTAAATATTTACCACCAGAGTGGCTGGCGGACATGTCTGTCCGCACTGAAGGCACACCAAAACGGAAGCCATTACTGGTAAAGAGGAGCGGCCGCTCCATGGGGCACGGTCCATGACCTCCTCTCCCAAGAGACACCGAGCCATCCCCGGAGTTTCCAAGGGGATCACAGGCCAGTGTCCCAGAACAGCGACACCCAAACCACACACACTAACAGACGGGGCACATCAACCCTGACCCCATTAAGGAAAACGCAAATAACACACACGGATAAGCAGATGCAGCGACACCCTGCCAGACTTAATGAGCCCTTCTGAAGAGTCACAAACATCAAGATTCGCAGAGGAGGATCTTCAGACGGCCCCAGTGCTTATTAAAGCAGGGATGTGACAGGCTGCCCGACGCCTGCAGTCAGCACGATGCTGACGGCGCCTTCTTGGTAGAGAGCAGCCATCACAAGCGGTGCATTATGCCTCCTTCTTCCACCCCGCCGCCTAGTCTGTGCCTCATGTCTCCTAGAGGATAGGGAACACCACAGTGCCCCCCCCCCCCCACTCTGCACGATGCAGGCAGGGATGGGGAGAGACGGCACACATGTCCCACTGGCCCCCAGACACGGCCCCCTGTGCAGAAGGGACCCTGTCACGGTCACGTGGTTCTGCCTGGCACCTCAAAAGTCCAACTACACGGCCAGACTTTCAATCCACCTTCTGTTGTACTACACCCCGCACGGACACAGAACTGGTACACACCCTTTGCCCAAATGAACGGCAAAGAACTAAAGTTAATTCTTTTTCTCCCTCCAGTTATTAACCAGTCTCCTGTTTCGTTTGCTTTTTACAGGGTTTTTTGCGACCTGCCACGAACAGTCATGCACTTTAAATAGCAGGATGGAGGCCCTTGAAACGGAATTCCACACGATGCATTTGCACACACCCACCCAGCGTTACACACCCGGCGCCTCCTGCACACGTCCGGCCTGCAGACAAACTTAAAACAATACTTAAAAACATTAACTATGCATCATATAGGACGTGCAAAATGTTTGTTTTCTTACAAAAAAAAGCCCCACAAGTCTCAGAAAAAGATCCAATCGGTCCAAACCGAGGGCGGGGGGGGAGGGGGACAGCCGCCCGAACCGGGCCGCGGCAGCCGGCCGCAGCCGGGGACTCACCGGCGTAGAAGCGGATCAGCGAGCCGATCTCGCTGTCCATGCCCTCCTCCTGCACCCGCCACGGCTCCTTAAATCCCAGTCCGAACAGGTAGTCGTTCTGGAGCCTCAGCGGCTTCTCGTCCGGCGCCAGCCTCCGGGCCGTCTCGCCGTGCAGCTGCACGTAGAGGGCGGCCGCGGCCCCGCCGTCCTCCGGCACGCCGCCCGGGGGCTGGGGGCCGCCGTCCTGTGCGTCGGGCTCTGGCGCCGGGCTGGGCGCCCGCTTCGGGGACGGGCAGTCCAGCTCCAGCTCGTCCGAGGAGCTTCCCGGCGTGAGCATGCCGTCCGCGCCGCCGCCGAAAGCCGCGCTCAGGGCGGCCGCCTCGGTGCCCAGCATCATGTCGTCGCCGAGCGAGTCCCGGCGCTCCTCCAGCGGGCTGCTCTCCGCCTCCGAGCCCGAGTTCGCGTCCGCGGCCGGCATCTCCGCCGGCTCGTCGTCGCCCGGCAACAGCAGCAGTTTCAGGCGGCCGGCGTCGCCGTTCCGCAGCGGCCCGCTGAGCTCCGCGGGGGAGCCGGGCTGACCGAGCCGCACGGCGGCCCCCGCCCGGCCGCCCGGGAGGCCGAGGCGCTGCGCGATCTCCCCGGCGCTGGTGTCCAGCGTGCAGAGCACCGGGCGCGGGCACGCCGCCGAGCGCCGCTCGTGGACGCGCACGCAGCCGCGCCGCGGGTCCGAGCGCAGCCAGTCGCGGTCGGACGGCTGCAGCTGCGCCGGCGGCTTGTGCCGCAGCAGGCTCTTCCTGTCCAGGCTGCGAGTGCCCAGCGACGCCGCCGAGGCGGCCGGCACCATCCTGCCGCCGAAGGGGCCGGGGCCCGCCGCCGTGGCCGACAGGTTCCGCCGCAGCCGGCGCCGCCGCAGCAGTGATCCCGAGTGGCCCGCGAAGCTGCGCACGCTGGCGGACGGCCTGAGGGCGCCCTCGCCCGGGGTGGCCGCCTCCGCGGGAGCGGCTTCGGCTCGGCGCTCACGGCCGCCCGCCGTCTGTCCGGGGGGGAGGACGGGCGCCGGCGGTCCGGCGCTCTCCGACCTCGGCTCACCGCCCCCGCCGTCGTCCGCCGCCGGCTCCGCGGTTCCCGCTCCGGATGGCGCGCCGGGCTTCTTCAGCCTGCTGCCGGCGGCCGCCGCCGCGCAGCCGCTCCCCTCCAGCCGCGCAGCCTCCATGCTCTCCGGCTCCCGCGTTACTCCGAGCGCGGATACGGGCGGGCGGCGCCGCTTCGACCCCGACTGCTGCTCAGAATGAATAAGGCGGCATGAAGCGAGAAAAAGCGCATCGCCAACTTACTGCCTGTCCGCCCGCGGGCCGCTCAGCGCCGCCGCGCCGCCATAACGCAGCCCGAGTGCCGGAGGAAACTCAAGCCGAACCGAAAGACTAGCGAGCGGGACGCGACGCGACCGTGTCTCATTATTATAAAACCTGTATGCGGGAATATTAATGAGCGTCGGCAGACATCTTAGGAAAGTGGGGGGGGAACCTCGTTGTATATTAATGAGATAATGCCTCTGGGCGTTTACCGGAGGGCGCTGACTCTTCTGGGAAATGTAGTTCTGTAATTCCCTCGGTCTTGACGGAGCAGCGAGGCCACGCACTACGTTTCCCGTCAGCCACTTGCTAGTGAGGCGGCTTCTGTTTTCATTCGCTGGCCTGCTGGGGCTTTGGTGGTCCGTGGCATTGGTGTTATGAAATGGGTGCGATAGCGCGCGGAACACGCCTCCGTTTCACAGTGAGGCGCTGGATAAAGTGTGCGGCGGTTATACTTATAACGCCGAAGGCAGTTCTGTGCAGAAAAAAAATAAAGCTTTGAAATAGTTGCTTTAGCGGTAATGAATTAAATTCAGCTGTCCTGACATTTATGCGGTAGGCGTATTTTATAATCGCTCTTAGGTCCCCTGATCCCCCTGCTGGCCGTAGCGTAATTGCAAGGCGTGGCTTCCTGAAGACCATCGATCGTTTTTTCTATTTTTTTAATCTGTAGGCTACGGCGGTAGCATAGAATATGAATATTAATAACAACAATAAATCGCGGGAATATGAGCGAACCTGCAGTTCAGTGCACACGGCTTTAATGCCCGCTACACAATCTGCCGCATTACGAGGCAACTGAAAGAATCACAAATTCGCAATTTCACCTCAAAACCCAGAGAATTCCCGCGGATTACCTTGGTATGCTGGATTAAAGCAGCTAAGCGTTATAACTAAAAAACCTAAAGGGATCGTTAAAATGTCTTTGTTACATTTATGCTGTGTTGCAGTTTTTTTTTTTTTTTTGCTCCTGCGTTCTGTTCACGGCGGTTTCAGTTCTTTTCTCGACTCTGTTTCCATATTTACATAGCATTGCTGCAATGCTAAATACAATTTAGATATTTCATTATTTTCGAACAACAATCTTTAGTTACTACAATACATTTTAGGAGTGTATATGTCTTGTTTTAATGCATAGGTTAGATGTGTTTTCTGATTAAATGCGTGTCTATCCTGTTCATCGGCCGCGAAGAACGTAAGCATAACGAGCTGGATGTTTCTTAAGTCTTGGTGCGCCCTCTGCTGGCTGTAATGAGGAAATCTAAGCAATGATATAGCAAGGGTATTGAACATCATATTCTAATGACCCGTGATACTATACATCTGGTATAGGGTCCACGAAAACATCAAAGGCTCTGACGAATTCTTTAACGTTACTAAATGGACATGTGAATAGAATTTTTGCTAATTAGTTCATTTTTACCGATTTTCCTCTAGCGCTATCCAAAACACAGCATTTATGCAAAGATATTATTTCCGGAAACATTGGGTCAACAGTTATTTTTTCCCGGGAAGGACAGCTGTATAATAAGGAATATAACACAAAAAAAATAACAATTCATCCTCAGCGAGATAACTGACTGTTATACTATAATCTGCCAACATGAACCTACATTATCATGTAAAAGAAATAATCATGGCTTTAGAACATATTTGTCAATATGATTATTATTATTAATTTATAAATGAATTTATAAAGCACATTTAAAACAACAGGGGTTGACCAAAGTGCTGAACAATGAAACCAGTTCAAGAAACATGGCTGAAATTAAATCATCTGTATTTGTAAGACACCGAGAGAAATGTGAGCCGCATTTATATGTAAACATCAATCCATCCGTTTTCTGTAGGCCTACCTGCTTACCTGCTTGTCCTATTCAGGGTCGTGGGGGTTCGAGATCGACCAGTCCTGGAAGCTACTGGCACGAGCCAGGGAATAACTCGGGGTGGGGCATCCATCCCAGCGCACTCACACCAATTTTATATGAACTGTATTTGGGAAAATCTGCTAATTAATGGAAGCACTTTAGTGTAATCCTGAATAAATCGCATGTACGGTACTGTATTTCCCATTGGCTGCAGTGATACAGACATGCCACAAGATGGCGTGAAACAATAACCGTGATTATTGCCCGTGTGTCGTCACCGTATCTCAGCACAGCCCCTCACGTGGCGCTGGACGTAAGTAAATTCGTTGTCTCATGTGGGAAGATGCTCTCAGTTAACTTATTGCGACGGCGCCAAGTAATTGCATCTGCTTAACAGTGACGCTGCCGGGAAACTGTGGGTGTCTTGCAGTGATAATGCTCTAGGGCTCCTTGTACAGTAGTCAGCACTGAGTCATTCGTGGGGTATATTATCAAACTGATTTGAAAACAGCTGTGACAGACGATTGTGTATATGAAATTACCACAGAAAACCAGATGACTAATGGTGTTTGGTGACAAACTACAATGCTGTGCATAATAGACTCATAACTTGTAACAACATATATATTTATATTGCTTTCCAGTAAACTTACCGGCAAATTATTTATGGACCCACTAAACTACCCTCAGTAACATTTGGAGAACCTAATCACCTACTTAAAATTCTGAAGGGTGATATTTCTTGCTGTCTCTAAATGATTTTGGGAGCTTTAATGGCTGAAGAGATTGTCTGGTGGAGACAATTCAGAGCTCATGCCTCCAGGGCTAACTCTGGTACTAACGATATTGCGATGGGACTAACCCTTGACGGAGGTTAATATTGACACGTTTTTGGAACCCTTGGCCTCTGTTGCCTGGTTGTCAATAATGGATTTAATCACCTTATACTCCATTAGAGAAATGTCAAAAAAATGAAATTGCATTTAATATTTACAGACACCTGCACAAATAGATAGGCCTGTGTGCATGTATTTCACAACTACAGACATTTTGTCATACATTATCCTAAACTCCTGCCACCTAGAATCAGCCCCAGCATCACCCCACCCTCCCACCCCCAAACAGGAACAAGCGGGACATTTTGATCAATAAACACATAAAAGCAGAGCTGGGAAAAGTAAAGAGGTGGCATTTTGAGTGTATACCATTTGTAATTAAATGTCACACATTAACCGTAGAACGACAATGTAGAAAAAGAAGCCAGCCTGAATGATATCCATTCGGGGTGGGGTGTCCGTTTCAGGTTTCTGATACGAATATTGTTTGTGGCAACAAGGAACAGTACTGGATACACATGTTCTGTTAGCTTTATCATACCTACAATCTTAGTGAAAATCCTTAAATCACCCAGTACAAAGCTGGGTGGCTAGAGTCTACTCCCATAAGCCCAACACTTAAAATTTAGGTTATGTAGAAAGTTTTGTTCAGGAAAACAGCAGCTAATTATAAACAGAAGTAGCCTTAAATACTGGAAAAGAAGAGTTTAATAAGGTTTCTTTATGAGAAACTGCAAACACCACAACAAATAAGTTACATACTTACATGCGCTTTTTTTCAACTGTACAAAAAGTATAACATTATTTAGACATGGGTAAATTTATATTATTTACAAATTTCGTACACGAAAATGACAACAGAGCAGCCGACCACACGAACCCCATTCAAAGACAAACTGTATAAACATTTTGAGTTGTCTGCGTTACATGAAGACATCGAAACCATGAGGATAGCAAATTCTCTTTAGTCCAAAAAAAAAAATCTAATTGGTCGTTATACTATATCCAGAGCCATAAAAGTCAGTTTTGGCTGAATGTGTGCTCTCGTTCGGCCTTTGGTGTCAAAATCCCAAACCGTAAAAGCCGATTTATTGCAAAGTGGAACGGCAACATTAAAAGAGGAGAATTTACGAGTATAAATTGTGCTTGCGTAAACGTCATTTCCCTCGGCTTCTTCACAAGATACAAAAGCTTCACATTTTCGGGGGGGAGGGGGGGATGTCACACGGCGATGGGTTTCCGAAGCTCTCCGGAGTTAGCCGATCTGCTCTTTCTAAAGAAAGCTGGAGGAAGCGTTTGCCTGGAAGGACACCAATGCGGAGCCGAACAGGAGATGGTGTCAGAAGCAGGTCGGTAGAATTAAGTCTACCAGCATCCATCGGAGAAGTATTGCTTATGAGTCCATCCTGTATGCATCAAGATCAGTTTAATTAATCTCTATTCGAAATTTTAAGGAGCATGGGGGGTGCAATATTTCAAAAGATGGAATTTTCCCCCCCATTTCATTTAAGAAGTAGACCCACTACCACTAGCAGCAAGGCACCCAAAAGTTCACTGGAGATTTTGAGGAAGATCGTAGGCCTAGCCTAAATGCAGCTTCTGAAACAGCTCTAGTTGACCGTAAATTATCTACCGCACTGGAGAGCTTTACGTTTCCGCGCAGGTTCAAACCATTTTTAACTATTCGAAATTAAAGCCAGGTTTCATTTTATAGATTTTTCAGTATTATTATTTTACACAGCAGCGCCTTTCCCTGTGTGGGGAAGCAGGGTGACATGGGAGAAGGTCGGCGATGCGAGAAGCGTTAACGCGGCGTAGGAGACTAGAAGTTCCTACCAGGATTCGGAAGTTCATTAGTCGGGATCACCGGGCTGCAAAGTGGTCAGATATTCCTGCAGAACACCAGTGTTGGAGCATGACAGTTTTCTTAGCGTTTCCATTAGACTCGAGCTCTGGACACCCACACGCTTTCCGATTTGGAGGTCACGTTTAGCCGTGTGTCAATAATGCGATCGGAGTGCGTTTTGTATTTTGTGATACATTTGTAACCAAAATTCCGTACCGAAAAAAAAAATAGTGAATGCCAAATCACTGCGACAGGAGTTACCAATAATGATTAAATATTGACCTTTTCGTCAGCGTACTCCCTTCCACCGCTCTGCAGAAGGACAGTCCAGTAGAGGGAGGCTTCGAGGGGACGGGAGTCCAGGTACCCGGGTAAAAGACTGACTATTGGGGCGAAATGCAATCCCAGGCCTTCCGACAGAGACCACTCACACCACTTCAAGTCATCACTGAGTTTTTGGTGTAAACCGCGATCGTGGGTAGGATCCATCGTTTATTACAACAAAAGATTTAAGGCAGTGAAATTTCCCTTTAGTCTCGATGACAAAACGATGGAAAAAAAAAAGAAACAGCAAAAAACATACACCACAACAGAAGGAATTAAGGCCGTTTCGTAATCAGTCTTTTCCACACAAGTGCTATGAAAACATCAGGACTGCAAGACGTTATAACATTTAATGTAGACATGATGATGTTTACATTACAGCGGCAAATATGCCATATTTTCAGGAAACAGTGGCTGGGGAAAGGGCGGCAAACATGCCTCCCGGAGTTAAAGCAAAGAAAAACAAAAATAGTTATTGCTGAATACACATTCCTTAATCCAACAATACAAGACAACAAGGCTCTTCTGTTGCACTAATGGCTCTAAACGTATGCATTGTCCACTGTTTGTATAGCAGGCCGAACAGGAGACTTACCCGGCACAAAAAAAACCTTCATCAGAACTTAACAGTTCCAATACCGTTAAGACCTGACATTAAATTTTGTAATTAAATTTAGCTCGCATGTTGCTTGAACAGAGGGTACCAAATGAATTTGGTCCATAATCGAATTAAGTTCCAGGCCGCAGCGGTGTGATTAATGAAACAGAATTAAGCCGGTCTTATTGTTGGAGGCATTAAGGGTGACGCTTAACGCTATCCCGCGGGACAGCGTGCGCTGTCACACGGGGCGGCTGCACGCGCAGACACACCCCTCCGAGCTTAATCATTATCCTTCACGTGGGACAGCATAACAATTCAGAGCCCTCTTGATCAGCCTTCCTAAATGTGAATTCCACTATTAAAGGTTTATTTCGGGTTACCACAAGTGATTAGTAACCTTAACGGGGGGGTGGTAGTCCGTTTTGCTATATATTTTAAGCTGGGCGAATTTTTATCTACATGAAACAAAGAGACGTTTCTGTATTGCAGCTAGCTTAAGGATAATGTATTCTGTTCAAAAAAGCAAAAAGCGAAAGACCGAATCGGTGCACTGATCCATTACAGGAGTGGAAAACGATCTTAAAATGTGTGTGTGTTTTTCGTAAAAATAAATGCAATGTAAGACATACCAGTGAGGAAACCGCACGCCATGTGCCCACGGATGTTAAAACGGTTTTACAGCGCGCTGGAGCGATGGGTAGGGAATCGTGCGCCTCCCCAGGCGTCACTGCCTCACAGCATATTGCTTTTAACATTATTCTAAAAAATCTCTCTCGACTGAGGATGGCACGCGATGTGTTTATTTCTAGACTTGCTGGCTATCGTTATCCAAAATTATCAACACACGCCACGGGAACCGGAACAAAGCCGTTAAAATAAATGAATTAAAATTTAAATATCCCTGGACGAGACTCGGTCCCGCGGGTATACACTCCACACAGCTACAGAAGGCAGTGCCGATTTCAAAATCCCTTGACGGAAGTTAAGATAAAGTTCAACGAATAAACAAAATTAAAAAACAAAGTAGATCCATTAAAAACCCTAAATAAACCACTGAACTGAGACTTAATGTTTCCTGTTATATTTGTACAGCGACCTTTCAGTGTCCCATTGGAAATCTGAAGCACCACAGTACTTTAAATAATATTTGAGTACTTAAATATAAACATAATGTACATTAAAAAAATGCAAACATTGTCTGCACTCGGTTCACAGTTAGCAGATCAACATTACTGGTTCAGCCGTGAGAGCCGGCCCTTGTGTTTGGAAGAGGATGAAGGAGGTGCACAATGCAGTTTCCCAGAATCCTCCACAGCTTCAATAATGTGCTGCCAATGAATGGATGAACACAGTGGACACTAGGGGGCGTTGTACCGGGGTAAGGGAGAGGACTATTGCACAGGAGTCCCAGCTTGTCAGATCCAAACAGCTGCCAGGCTGTTAGGTCTCTGGGGTGAGCCAGGGGATTGAAGCAGTGCAGAATGTGTCCAGGTGGGGGCGCTGGTTCCTCTCCTCCCACCTCAGCGGTAAGTATGAGGGGGAATCACATGTCGTGCAGCTGCTAATCTAAGCAAGGTGAGGCTGGGTGGGGTGCCTCCGGTGGGGGTGGGAAGGGTGGTGGGAGTGTCTTGCCTCTGATAGTCATCAGGTCTGTACAGGGCATACCAGCTGGTTCGAGGTGTTGGAAGGCAGTTCAGAAGGGATGCGAGCTCATCGTCGAACACGGGCACCTTAAGATCCAGCACTTCAGATTCTTAGGGTCCGGGTGGTTGAGGGGCAGAGGGGTTGCGGGGGTGGGGGGTGGGGGGTGTAATGCCCATGTGGCATTCTGCCCAAGGTGGCATTCTATGGCCTGTGAAACCTGCAAAGACACAAAACTGACTTTTCACAGATGATACAGAGCCGACGAGCGGTATTTAACGAGCAGCAGAGCTTAACGGGTGAGTAATCCATGGCCTTATGCCAGCTATGAAGTGGGCCACGCGCTGAAGTATTAAGGATGTCCTTGTGTCTTGCGTAGATATTTCGCAGAACCTGAAGGGCTACACAGCACTACATAGGGCACCCGTAGGCGTTCATTAGCAATAACGACACTCGTTGGCCAAATATCTAGACTCATTCATCAGACTGCAGTCATCTCACTGTTAAATATAAGTACGAAAAAATATCCCACTATTAAAAATAGACAATGTGGAGGGACTTTTAATATGAGACGGCAACAAAGGCCCTAACCTGGTTAGATGGCGACTGGACTCGTGGACCTCCATCTCGGTGCTCTTGAACTCGTTGAGCTCCTTCCGTATCGCCGCCTGAAAGACGAGGGATATTTCTGAGTGGGGGGGGAGCTCTGCCGGCCAGAGAGACCGCATCAAAGTGGAGGAACATCAGTCTTATTCTGCAGCTACATCATTTATGCAGCCCCTGGGGAAAGTGAAAATATTCTATGGTCCATCCGAGTCCTCCATGTTCCTCATCGGGCGTGTGGGGGAGTGACATTTTCAGTGGCTTATTTGACGAGTGAAGTCATTGACACAATTCAGTCCTCGAAGGGAGCAGCTGCTCTAATTTCCCTGTGTGCGCATTAATATGGAGCCTAGTTGTAACATTAACTCATCCCAGGCCCTCTACTCACTCACACCGTTTGACACCCATTAACTCATACCCTTTGCCCCCATTTCCTATCCAGACTAGGCCTGAATCTTGATATTCTAATGAGACCAGAAAAAGGAAATGATCACAAAAAAAATTCTGAAGAGTAGCTCATAATCACAGGTCACCGGTTATCGAATCCCAGACTAGACTAGACAGGACCCGCATTTCAGACACCCTCTACTCAAGTGACAGAATCTTTCCCCACGGGAAAACCTTGGTAACCAGCGTCCCCAGTCTCTGACCACCCAATCAACATAAAGCATGGAAACAGGCATTTCCTCCTCCCCAGGGGTGAAGAAGAACCCAACCAAAGGAGGTCTAAAAACTCGGGGGAAATCAATTAGGGCGCTTTTCCTCTGCACCAGGTACTGTACTTTTGGTACTATAAAATCAGTACATTCCCTTTCCACTGATTTCTGGCCAGGTACCAGAACCTAAACCAGCAAGGGTACTTTATTAGTACTTTGCCAGTACTTTGGGGTGGGACTTGCAAATGAGTTTGTCGATTGCTTATGCAAATAACCTGCCTCTCAAATGCAAAATACAATTGCCACCCTGAAAAAGCCCTATTACAAACTCGGAACACAACAATGAAGTAAAAAAAAAAAAAATAAATAAATAAATAAAGTAGTAATAATGGATGTGTGGTCAAATGACGAGACCCAAGTTTTAATTGCAATTTGGTCAGCAACAGATTCAACGAGATGGCATGACAGGAAAATAAGTATTTGCTATAATATACTAAGGCTAATATTGGAAAATTTTCAGTGATTTTGTTGCAATAAATATCTGTTGCAAAAAAGGAGTTCAAATTAAATTCATTGTCTAGGAATGATTTAAACATCAAGGATGAAAATAATTATGAGTGGCTCAGAGAGCAGATGCAGTGCTCATGCAAAAGCAGCGGAGGTAAACTTTAAAAGATTTTTAAACATCCTGAAAAGGAATAATCATTAATAATGCAAAAGTGTGCCAATTTTTGTTTCTTATGACAGAATGAGTGAAACTTATCCCCTGCCCTGTGCTATAATGTCCAGACAATATGGAAAAGTCTGATCTTAACCCAGCTATTGCAGCCCTTATGATATGAGAATTGCATGTGCATAACATGCGATGTTGGTATTAATAGTGCATTACCCAGCCCTATATACTATAACCATTTTTAGAATTCAGTACAAAATACCCCGCCTCGTGCTGTGATGTCATTCAGCACTAGTACCAGTTTTAACGCCAGTGGAAAACCAACACAAGTAGTACCATATTTTTAGCCCTTAGAGTCCATCACCAAGGGAGACTGAAGCAGCGAGATGGGACCTGGATCCTACTACATCATCTGCATTTCCTACGTAATGGGCCGTTATGCAACACAAAGGCCCCATATCTCCAGGACCGATTCCCATACCGAGTGCCCATCTGGCTCAAGTGTGTTGCAGTGACTGTGCCCGTCCACTAGGGGGCAGATAATGTTTTAAAAGTGTAATATTATGAGGGAAACTGCTGGGAATCGGTAGCTAAGTTGATAGGCTGCCTGCAAAAGTTATGGTTGGAAAGCATATATTAAAAACCCAGCTAAGGAGCAGCAAGCCTAATAAGTAATTTCTGCAGCGTACGAGATAAGGCTTTGGATCCAAAGTGCTGGCTAACGCAAGCTCTATCCTGAGTTTCTGATATTGCGGTAGAGGGATGCCCGTCAGAGCCTCGCAGTCGGCAGGAGTGAAAACAGCAGCCAATGAGAGCGGAATATGGAAATTAGGTCTGTCCCGCAGCACTATGGGGGAAAAGCGGACTTATGCTGCAGGTCCGGTCTGCTCCGCGTTTGATCTGGGCCCCCCTTTCTGTGCCTTTCCAATCAACGTGGAACAGAAGCAGCCTCCCGAGTGCCTGGGGACATTCTTAATTAACAAATACAGGATAAGGTGCCTCGCCCGTGTCTGGGGCGTCCGCCGCTCCAGGTGGGACCGGAAGGGGACCCCCCCCCCCCCCCATCCCCCTGATTAGGCTTCTCTGGCCAGTCACGTGACCTCAGGCCCCACAGTGCTGATCATGGCATTTATGGGGGATGTTTACATCATTATGCGTAAAAAGACAAATGGGAGTGAAACCCCCCCGCACATATGATTTAATTTCATTCATTTTATTTATTGAGTGGGTCCTTTAATCCAAAGCAACATACATGTGTGTTTTACCATCATTATTGTTATTTTGTTTTCTTTTTTTTATACTAAAGTAGCGTCTGTCAGACTCCAGAGCCACTGGGGGTTATTGGCCTTGCTCAGGGGACCCACAGTGAAATTTCTCTGGGATTCGAACCTGTGACTTACTGACCACAGGTACAGTGTCCCTTAGTAAATTCTACAGAAACCAGACCCCACACTGAACCTCATGGCCCAGGATGCTCGCCCACCCTGCTTTGCCCAATGACCTCCCCTACACCCCCCCCCCAACTAACCTTGTCGGCCGCTGTGAGCCGCGTCCACGGCTTGTCGGCGCGCCGGTCGTAGTCCTGAGCATCGGCGACCTCCACGTAGTCGCTGAAGCGGATCAGGATCTTGGCCTGCCTCAGCTCCTCCACGGTGGGCCTTTGGCTCAGCTATAGGGGCGGCAGGGCAGTGAGGGAGGGGCCGCTCGGATCAGAGCCGCGGGCCTCTGACATCAACAGCGCGCGTCCTTCTGTCCGCCCCACACAAAGACACCCCCTCCCCCCAGCAAACTTCTACACAGGACATTGGAGGGTCGGAAAATAATAATAAAAAAGAAAAAACACCTTCACGGAAACACCTTTCATTTAAAAAGATTCAATTTGGGGAACGAATTATCAAAAAAATAAATAAAAGAAACCCATTTTCTAAAGTGGCGAAGACAGAACGTTTATCTTATAGTACTTAGGAGCCCAGAAGTAAATGATTCACGTTGCCATAGCAACAGGCTCCAGGCTCCCAACTCACGCACGCCAACACTCCTGTTCTCACATAGAAACACGGAGGTGGCATTGCGTCCCGCCTGCGGAGCCCAGGGGCTGCTGCATCCGGCCCAGTCGACCCGGCGTGGTCCGGTAAAGCTGAAAGCTTTCAGGCGTAACGTTTAACCATGCTAAAACGGGATGGGTAGGCGGGGTGAGGGGTTGGGCCGGGTGGATGAGATTAACAAACCTGAAGAATAGGGGGGGGGGGGGGGGGGGCGAAAACCTCAAAAAAAAATTTGTT
>JAODKL010000081.1:4462218-4474457 GCA_026780765.1 Petrocephalus schoutedeni | reverse complement strand
CCCCGCCCCCCCCCCCCCCATCACATTAACATTTTCACATTTAGAATAGATACATTAGCACATGCGAATCGATGACTAAGGCAGAAACAGAGCTGGGCGCCCATTCGCCTTATGGGTAGATATGTTTCCATCGCCGTTGAATATGACGGCCACAGAATGGGGGGGCCAAAGTGCCCCTCCTGCATCAAAAGACAGGCGGGGCGCATAGGGGGCCTCACCGACTAACGTCTCCTTACAGGCGGGGCGCAGAGGGGGCTCACCGACTAACGTCTGCTTACAAGCGGGGCGCAGAGGGGGCTCACCAACTAACGTCTGCTTACAAGCGGGGCGCAGAGGGGGCTCACCGACTAACGTCTGCTTACAAGTGGGGCGCAGAGGGGGCTCACCGACTAACGTCTGCTTACAGGCGGGGCGCCGAGGGGGCTCACCGGCTGATGTCTGTTTGAACTTCTCACTTTTCTTCTTCCTCCACTTCCAGGGCTTGAGGAGTCGGCCCAGTGTGGCGAACCTGCTTCTCCGCCGGATGGGGGGCGTGTGGGTCCCGGGTACGAGGGAATCAGAGCGCATGGCGGCCAGTCTTTCCACTTCCTCAGCTGGGGAGGGGGGGGGGGGCGAGAGGGAGGCTTCATCATCATCATCATCATCATCATCACCACCACCACCATCAATAACAAATGCAAAAGGTATCGCAGGGTTCACACACACCTGCATCTCCACATCTCACGCCAAGGTAGGATGCACGCGACCATATTCCCCAAAAAGGAAGAAGCCATTTTCCCCCCAGCAACCATTAACGTAAAGGCCGAGTGAGGCCATACTGCCACAGAGGCTATCCTTAAGATAAGACACATAGAGACACAGCTGGACAGGAAGATCGGGGCAGGGTGAGCTGCTTGGAGCCGCCATAAGTTGGGGCTGCGAGCTAAACGCTCACCCTGCTTCCTTCAGCAAAACGTGGGGAAGTCAGTCATGTGATTTGCTTTGGATGAAAATTTGATAAATAGAGTAAACAAATACCGGGCATATAATTATACAAAGGAGACGCGTCTCTGTCAGGAGAGTCACGTGTCCTGATCCATCCATATTCATCTGCTCTGCATCACTCACGCCCGCCGACTGGTGCAAACAAGCCTGTCGATTCCGCCCTGTCCTAGACCCAGGCGTGGGCTCCTGCCCGTGCCCCTTCCTGCATGGTAACAACACCCTCCTTCCCCTGGATCAGCAGCTGTCTCCTTCGGAGTAACATTAAATGCAGCTGTACGTCATTTACCCTGTTCCTTTCTGCATTTTTCAAAGGGAGAGGACAGACTGCTTCAGTGAATTTTACCAAAGGCAATAATCATAATTCCAAAAGTGACAGACTACGGGCCGGAAATTCTCAAGGTAAAACCAGAATAATTGAACAGCCCAGAAAGGTAATATTAAGTCCCCCTCACTCTTACAGCTGATGAAGGACCCAGCTGGTGGCCTCCCATTCATTCCACTTTTCTTCAGTCATCAAACACCTAGCCTATAGTGGCGAGGCCGGAAAGACCATATAAAACCGCAGACTGACCTAACAAGCCGGAAACCGCCTTTCGAGACTTACGCATTAACAAGCTGAAAGAAAAACACTTCAAAAATGACTTCTTTGCTGCATGGCCTTCGGGGTTGTTATGACAGACGAGCGGCTGTTTAAATATAGCAGGCGACAGCCTTAACTGAATTTTTAAAGTCACCAGCATATTGAGCGTATGACTATAAATCAGATTTGGGGAATTAAGGACCGCGCAGGTTTTAAAGCGCGGGCCGGTTTACGCCGGAGGTCTGCGCAGAGCGGCGCCGGGCTGCAGGGCTGTGCGGCGGAAAGGCAGCCTGCAGCCCCGCATCTCCCCGCTCGGCTGCGCGGCTCCGCATTAAATGGAGCAGACTGCCGGTGGAGAGGAGGACCGGCTGGATCCTGATCCTGCGAGCGAGGAGCCTCCCCGCGGACCGACGGGCGGGCGGGGACTCGGATTGGAGGAGGAGGAGGGGAGGAAGGCAGAGGATTAGACTCGGGGAAAGATCCGATCTCCGGTACGGAGGCTCGTCTCCTCCCGGCCAATTGACACGCTGCATTGCGGAGCCCGGGCGACCGCCTCCCGGAGCGCAGCGTTCACGAGCAGTCGCGTCGGAAAAGGCGAGCATCCACACGCCGGCGACGCGGGGCCGCCTCACAAAACAAGCACAAGTTTCACTTCCCAGGCCTGGAAATGTCCGTCGGCATCTTATTCTGACTTCTGCCATCATCATATAATAGAAATATTGCAATATGTCGTAGTGACGCTTTATCTACGTTAGACAAATTAAATATCTTACACATAGGTTGATATTAAATTAGTAATGCGTAAGTAATGGATAAATACAGCACGAATGTGCAGTTAAACTATTATCTTTTATCAAAAGTTAATGAACGACGTTTATTTTACAGTGTATAATGAACAACATTCATTATGACGAGCATAACAGCCCACGTATAAAACTAAGCCGCTCTTAATATATAAAACAAACAGTGATCCTCCATTAGGTCCGTTCCTGTCTTCTACACTGGAGGATTTGAGTATCTCAAACACTGGAATCTAAACAAACAAAAAGGCCGTAGGCCGATAAACAACAACAAAATGTATGGATTGATTGAAATACTACAGTACTCCTGCCTGCCGGGATGCCTGGATGCTTTTGCCCCCCAGCAATGTCAAATTAACCAGAAAATTTCCACGCAGAATCGGTTGAAAGCCGAGCAGTTAATATAGAAAGGCTGGCATGCAATCCTGTATTCCATGAAACTACTGAGTGCGAAGGATTCATAATACGGAGTAATCCTGGGGAGTAGGAGTGGCAGGGGCGAAGCCCATCAAACACCCTAAAGTTAGCAAATCGACTACAATGCATTTTCCGATTTGCTATTTACACAAATATAAATAAATTCATGGGTGTTGATAGGTGTATGCGGAAAATATTGGCAAGTGTACACTAAATCATGCTCAAATCAGCCTATGTGGCATCATTAAGGCTGTCCCCTTAATATATTGACAGTAAAATATGTAGATGGTCATGACCGCAGAAATTAATAGGGTTGAACTTCCGGCTCGCATCTGTCAGTGTTTCCGCGGTAATTAAACCACAACAGATATATCGGGGTAGATTTAGGTGAAATCGATAAAGACAAACTGACTGACTTGCCTAAAAGGGAAATTTAGTCAATAAATACGTAAACTAAAATGTATAGGTATGATTTACAAACGCAAAACATTTTAAAATGTAATTAAAATTAAATTATTTTAAATAATTTACAGAGTATAGCCTACACACAGGGGCAAGTTGCGCTTGTGGTCATTTTAGACACTCCATTAATAGGATTCCAGCCTTAAACAGTACGGTACAATTCCGTCATTTTTGTTTGCATTTGACAAACTGCGCCCCAAAAACACCAAATTGCTCATAGCAACATGTCCGTAAAAGAAGTTTTCGGGGGAGGATCATTCAGAAATAAAAATGAATTCTCGGCATATTACATGTTTGTTTATTAATTTCTTGCCCCATTCACAATAGTCGGCGGTCAGCGTTACAAACGGAGCTCCGCGGACGGCCGCACCGGAGCCGCACGCTCACTCACCATCCTGCGCGTTGCTCCCGCGGCTGCAGTTGCTGCAAATATGCTTGATCTCCTTGCCTATGTGACAGTGGATCATGAAGGGCATGTTGTTGTTGGTGCTGCTGGTGGTGGAGGCGCTGGTGGAGTCCTTCTTGTGCCCGAAGGGCTTCATCTTCACCAGATAAAACGCCTTCTTCTTCGACTTCTCCACTGCCGAGCCGTCCCCGTAGCCGGTGCCGAACCAGGCGCAGTGCATGATGCTGCGAGACGGATCGGCCATGGGGTGGCAGGAGGACTTCAACATGAACGCGGCTCGCTGGATCGCGCGGAGCTGCGAAGGCAACGAAACGCGCTGGTCCGAGGCGGACTCCCCTCTGACCCGGTACCTCCAGCCAATGGAGCTCAGAGTCCACCTTGATGCTGCTGATGCCAGACCCTACATGCGTCAGATAGGCGCCGATCCCTACACCTGGGACCAGGCACTCCCCCTTCCCCGTCCCTCGTCCGGAGCACGATCGCGGCGCTGCGACACGCAGGCAGAAATCTCCCCTAATGGTCTTACGTCGGAGCTGGATCCACGCCGCTTTGCGCTTCCAGCAGAGCGCCCATCTTCGTCCCTTCCCTGCGAGCGACTGAGGCTGCCGCTCCCTGCGCACTACAGCCCCTGATCTGGGATCGGCGAGTAGCGCGCAACGCCCCGCGATCTTTACGTCCCCGTGAGCGACGCGTACGGAGGCTCCGTCCTCTGCTGCCTCTCATTTTTAATAGGCTGTAAAATATTCATCTCCCAAGTGTAGTTTATTTAGGTTTTATCTCATATTCGGCGTGGAGAAAAACTGAAATAAAATCTCCCCTGGGTTATTGATCACATGCAGACACATAATACTGTATATCTAAAGCGGCTCGTTTTATTGCGCTAATGGACATGAAACCGAGCAGGGTATATAGCAATATCCCTCTCTTTTGCTGGGACGATAGCTGAGGTCGAATTGGGAAATGTTGTTAGTTTAAATCAAAGTATTAAACTCGTCATCTTGAGATCCTTGCTGAGTCCCGCCTTCTATTCCACTTCAGCTCAGAATTAGGCCTATAACTCAGACTTGATTTATCGAAATCCGACCGTGTTGATCTCGGTTATGTTTTTATTTTGTTTGTTTATATGTAAAAAATGTCAGCGTTAACATGCATGCAAACATCTTAAAAAAACGCCCATCTTAATATGTTTACAGTTAAATTAAAAGACTGAAGCAAGAACGTGCAGCTGTACGTTTTATTTGTTATATATGCCGCTAGTGGTTTCAGGCCCCATGAAAGCATATCATATTGCACCTCCAACCCAGACCAATTCAGTTAAGCTCCAAATTTTTTATTTTAGGGCCCCTGTCAGTCAGAATTGTCCTAGCGCTTGGAATCGTGACTAGCTCAATAGACTGACAACATACCAGCCTGGGTTGGGAAGCACTGACTTAACCAACATGCACAGGGGCAGTCTAATACAGTCTAATACACCTGAAATGTAATAATCCAGCTTCCATAGGAAGTGTCCTGTTTATGACTGGTGGCCTAACCAGCAGGTCCCAGTCTCAAGCCCTTTGAGAGACTCCAGTGATCATGCATTAGATAATAGGTCCTGGGACAATGAATGAACAAATGAATGAATGGACATTCCTCAGGCAGGTCACTTGGATTCCTACAGCTGATGAAGATCCCTGGCCCCCTGTTCCTCTCTGTTCCTGTAGTTCTCCACTTGGCTGGAAATCCACTGAGTGCACCACATTATACAAACCAAAGCAACCTTTAATTTACTGATCGCCTGACCTTAGGCTACATTTATGTGACACCTACAGTGCTGTGAAAAAGAATCTGCCCCCTTCCTGATTTTTTATTTTTATGCATATTTGTTACACTTACATGTATCAGGTCATCAAACAAATTTTAATATTAGACAAACATAACCAGAGTAAATACAAAATGCAGTTTTAAAATTATGATTTCATCTATTAACGGAAAAAAGCTATCCAAACCTACCTGGCTCTATGTGAAAAAGTTATTGCTGAAGTTGCTAAAGGTATTGGTAAATCATGAATTAACTGTGATCAACCACGTTTATTGGAAAGCTGAGTTCAATTTCACCAGCCACACCCAGGCCTGATTACTGCCAGATGTGGTGAAATCACTGAAACAGAACCTGTCTGACAAAGTGAAGTAGGCTGAAAGATCGCAAACAGCAACACATCATGCCTCAATCTAAAGAAACTCAAGAGCAGATGAGAAATAAAGTCATTGACATCTATCAATCTGGAAAGGGTTATATGGCCATTTCTAAGGCTTTGGGACTCCAGCAAACCACTGTGAGAGCCATTATTCACAAATGGAGAAAACCTGGAACAGTGGGGAACCTTCCCTGGAGTGGCCGGCCTACCGAAATCACTCCAAGAGTGCATCAACAACTCATCCAGGAGGTCACAGAAGACCCCAGAATAACATCTAAACATCTGAACGGCAGACCAGACTTGCCTCAGATAAGATGTTTGCTCATGATCCGACAATAAGAAAGCGAATGGGCAAAAATGGCATCCATGGGAGAGTTCCAAGGCGAATCGCACTGCTGACCAAGAAGAACACGAAGGCTTGTCTCACATTTGGCAAAAAGCATCTTCATGATCCCCAACACTTCTGGGAAAATATTCTTTGGACTGATGACACAAAAGTTAAAAAAAAGTTTAACTTTTTGGAAGGCTTGTGTCCCAGTATATCTGGCGTAAAGTAACACAGCATTTCATAAAATGAACGTCATACCAACAGTCAAGCATGGTGGTGGAAGTGTGATGGTCTGGGGCTGCTTTGCTGGCTCAGGGTCTTGAGGACTGGCTGTAATTGATGGAACCATGAATTCTGCTCTATACCAGAAAATGCTGAAGGAGAATGTCCGGCCATCAGTTTGTGCCCTGAAGCTCAAGCGCATTTGGGTTATGCAGCGGGACTATGATCCAAAACACACCAGCAAGTCCACCTCTGAATGGCTCAAAAAACGAAATGAAGGTTTTGGAGTGGCCTAGTCAAAGTCCGGACTTAATTCCAATTGCGATGCTTTGGCATGACCTTAAACAGGCAACAGTGCTCGAAAACCCTCCAAAGTGGCTGAATTGAAACAATTCTGCAAAGAACAGTGGGCCAAGATCCCTGCACAGCGATGTGCAAGACCCACTGCCAGTTATCTCAGACACTTGATTGCACTTCTCGCTGCCAAGGGTGGCACAACCAGTTATAAGATTTAGGGGCCAATTACTTTTCCCCATAGGCCCAGGTAGGTTTGGATAGCTTCTTTCCCTTAATAAATGAAATCATAATTTAAAAAGTGCATTTTGTATTTACTCTGGTTATGTTTGTCTAATATTAAAATTTGTTTGATGATCCGAAACATGTGTGACAAATATGCATAAAAATAAAACGTCAAGAAGGGGGCAAACTTATTTTCACAGCACTGTATATCTTATCAGCCATAAAAGGAAGATCCAAGAATCAGCAATCCAATATCTATCTATATTCTGACACTACATTCTGAAACACAGACTTCAATCAACACCTATATACATCCAACACCTTGCAGAACAACTTAATGAAAGGAAAATTTTATGTTGTACCCATATTTGTTAATTTCTCTCTCTAACCATACACTGGACAAGCATTTGGTAGATGATAGAAAAGGCTGATCGATGTTAGATGCATGTTTTTTGCAAACATAAATAAATATACATTAAATAAACAACCTTTTTGTCAACAGTACTTTGAGTTTCCGTGCATATCTGTATTACAGCCATATACAAACTGAATAGACCTTCAACATGTCCATCCTACTCCAAGGAAAATACTCAAGTTGGTGTTTTGGGACAGAAGGATACTTGTGACCCTGTAAACCCGCCCCGGTTCCCCAGTCCAGCGAGGTAGAACCACCTCACGGATCCCCGACATCCTTGTGTGACCCCAGAGTTATAATCCCATTTTAGAGTTTGTGTGGGGATTCATTCCGTTTAACGGTGACCAAGATAGGCTTTAGCACACTTCAGAGGTTTCAGAGGCGCGCCACGGTCATGAACAGTGCGTCTATTTTTCCGAGCCCATTGTGTCGTCAGGCAATCTTCTGCACAGAAGCCGTGGCAGAAAAAAAACGATGTTGTAATCTTTGAAGCTAGAGGTTTTGGTAAGTCATCTGAGGTCAATGTCAAGAACTCGGCAAAAAAAACCCAGCAAAACAACAAGGTGGAGATGGGACGTGCTCTGGGGTACGCTATTACGGCGGATCCCTCCCTTTTAAAGTCGATCGCGCGATACACTGTATGGTATAGCCCCCCCCCCCCCCACCGCCGTCTTGCCGCGGGAACAGCGGTAATGCGCTGCAGGAACACTCTGTGCGGGCGCCTCTTAGAGCCCCTCCTCCACGCGAGAGGCAACGTCTACTAGAGAATTCACTGGAGAGGAAGATCACGTGCACGTTGGAAACGACTAAGTCGCCCTGATTCGTTTCTGATTCCCCACTTGTATAAATCTAAGTAGTGAATGCAATCCGGAAAAATAATCAATCTACCCAACTGATGCCTTTAATTGTCAAATTAAACCCAAATGAGAGACGTTGAGCTGCCTTGTGCCCCGTCCCTCCAAGGATTGGCCGCTATTCCTGGGACCCTTCTGGATAAGAGGTTGAATGGAGATTAAAACAGATTTGGCTCAGAATAATGTTTTTCTGTTGACACCTGTGACGGAAATAGAATGAAATATCGCCCTGTGTCTGATAAATACGGGTGCATAATGGCTCAAAGTGGTAAATATTCATGTGAAGGTGATTTAATGGCAGGCTATGGTTTGGGTAATTCACTGCTAGCTAACCCTTGTTTCTTGCATGGCTCATTCGCAGCCAATATATACATAAGGTGAAATTATTCAAATCTCTTTTAAATGATTGAAATTGATTTTATTTAGCCTGTGATCGGCAAACTATTAAAATGAGACACAAATCCCACACTAATAACCCTCTCCGGAGAAATTAAAACCCACATACATATTTTGTTCATTAAATGGTGCAGTAAAAATATATTGCATCACACTCTATTACTGGTCACAAAGCACACTGAAATTAATAAACCTCTTAATAGTTCATTTTCAGACCATTAAAATGTCCATATTGTACATTGTAAAGCATGTAATTAACCCCATCAGATTAGGATGCATCTAAGATGTACATTACATCCAAGGATGGTGCATATTGCTTTTAAAACAGTACCTTCAGCAATTGCATTAAAATTGAAGGACTTCGTAAACTTAGTCAAAATGCTGCTTATTTCAATATAAACAGTTCAGGGTTCTGGTTAAATGATATTCACTAAAGCCAACTGGATCCTTCCCTCCAGTAACCTTAATCCTATCCCTACCAAGCCAGAAAAACTCTCAAAACAGACTTCTGTTGGATTATAATTCAGCTATTACCGCAAAACTGCTCAAAAGTTGTTTGATGTTTTAAATTCAATTGAAATGTGGGATGCACACAAATTTGGTGCAGGCACAAGTCATGTGACTTGCTGAAAGACTTACTGGAGAGTGTTACTGAGTCAAAAATGCTCACATGTGTTTGATTACTGCCATGGGGGAAGGCTATTGTATTGGAAAGTACGCTCAAGAGAAATGTTGTTACCCGAAAATATAACAGGATTGTTTCTCTTAAGATTTTTAGCCGGACCTATCCCAGATCTCCTCAAATGTATCACCCAAACTTTACCCCTGACCAGAAATATCATTTATATCTTTCAAACAGGCCACATCCCTCACAGAAGAACACTCTGTTCAGAAGATCTGCCTGGCTTTGTGCCAACGGCCGTAACTAGATCATGTGTTCACAAGAAAAATGTTCTCCCCATGTCCTGCCGATAGCGGCCAGACAAAGTACAGCTTGGCTTGCCCTCTGTATCGCTCGGCCGGCCAGGCGGAGATTGGAGACGCACAAGAACTTTCACCGTCCTGCCTCTGGGCACGTCGGTTCTGGATGTTGTTCAGTGCGGCGCTTTGAGAGACTTCCGATGCTTTTAGCAGAAGCCAAAAAGGGCAATAGGTAGGGAAAATGTGCTTTTAAATATCTGTGAGGGTGTTTTTTGTCACTAGGAGCCTGGCATCCCTGTCCTTCCTGATCTAAAGAAATGGCTGGTGGATGTTTGTTTGACATTGTGGCAGGATGGATCTGCCTCACAAATGGATCAGAGCATCGCCTTGGTGTAAGCACCCTCAACGTGGATGTTTCAGACATCAGGGGTCTCTCAGCTCTGGCTGATGTATGGTGTTGATCAAAACCAGCATGGAGCCTTAGCCAGTGACGGCTACGTCGGCCCCCACTCAGAAGCTGGCAGCCTAGGGGTTGACTGGCACTGTTGACACGCATCCACCAGATAAGGTGTTTGTGCCTAGAGCAATCTTCAGAGCACCAAGCAGTACCCAGCCAATGCAAGGCTATGGGTGCGAACATCACACTTTGAGAGCTTCAGCAGTACTACTGTCTCTAGATGTGGAAGATGGTATATAAGCAGAACATGGACAGGTGATTTAAGGCCGACTATCGTTACTAGTTCTCCAGAAACCAGTTGTGACCCCAATGAACAAATGCCTCAAAACTGTCCCTCACAAAATACGTATTCCTGCACAATAGCTGTGTTTGTATTTCTAAACATTTAATAAGTTTCCCATCACCGAAACACAAGGTTTCATTCTAAAACCTTCCCTCGCTTTTCGCAATCTGGGTCAGCTGCAATCTGAGCCACAAGAGGTCACAAGTCGCACCAAAAAAAAAAAAAAAAACATGTGAACAGGCTGTTCCAAACAAGCAGCCTGGTGGATGCCAGCCCCTATTATGAGACGATTTACCCACCTGAGATTAAACACAAGGCAGCCGTACAATCAGTACTGTGTGTGTGAGTTGCGGGGTGGGGGGGGTGTGGAAGCCTCGGGTGGAGCACACTGAAACCTTGCTTTATTTCCCCTTCGTACAAGTACGTTGGAGTACCACACACACACACACACACACAGGACTGAGGTCACAGTATAAGGTCAGCCATTAGGTTTAAGGTTCTTGATCAAGGATGCAACAGACATGTGATTATTCTGCCAAACATGGGACTCAAACCAGCAACCTTCTGATGACAAGCACAGAGTCCATACCTGCAGAGCCACATGCCCCCCCCCCCCTGTACACCCCTATAATTTATCATTAATGATAAAATGGAAGTTTGCTGTGTGTTTTTGCAAGGGAGGGGGGGCTGAGAAAAAACGGCCTGGCGCGCGAGACCTTGCTGGCCTGTGTGTACGTTTGAGCACATAGCCTGTCTGAAATCCCCTTGGGGGAGCAGTAAAAAAAAACCCTGATTCACCCTCCAAAGCCTGTGCCAGGTGGGCCTGTTTGCCCAGCAGAGCCAGGTATTCACGCTATGCAGAGATTAATCACTCATGTCCGGCCCGGCCATCGTCCGGCTGAGGGCTGCGTGTAAATAGCTCTCTGTGTTCTGTGCTCGGCAGCACAATAAGTAGCTCTGAGTTCTGACGGCTGCAGGGTTTCGGGTTAGAATCAGTTTGCGTGGAGTTTGTGTGTTTGCCCAGTGCTGCTCTGGGTGTGCCAGTTTCCCCCCATGGTTCAAAAAAACCTGGAGGTAGGCTAATTGGCATCTCTCAAAGTGCCCGTAGTGCGTGGGCGTGCGCCCCGCACGCTGACCGGCTCGTACCTCAACCGCCTGACCCAGGCTCCCTGGGACGGGCGCCACGCTCGCTCTGACCTTGGAGTATTTTTCCCATAAAAGCTTTTCTCTTCCGGACCAAATGCCGAATTTCAGATCCGTCAAAATCAACAAAAAATATGATTAATCCTCTCGTAAGATAGCATTCCCATGGAAACCAAACAAAAGCCTCCCTCTCGTATTGTGCACTTCAGATGAGCCCCCCACCATGTTCGATGCACACAGGCCATTAATGCCCTGAGAAGCGTGTAGCACAGTTTCACATATTTATATTCAGCAGGCAAATGGTAGCGGGTAAGTTCTGGCTGCTTACCTGCGTAGGGGGTAGTGTAGGGGGCAACAGAGAGGTTACAGTCTGGGCGACCCGGTCTGGGGTCAATCTTCAGAAGCAGCCCTCAGTGTTTGGGCATTAGGGCAGCCCCTCGTGGTGTGTCAGGGCAGGAAGGACAAATATCCAGAGCCCACAGAGCGGAAATTAATCAAGGTCTAGCCCGAAAAACAGGACTGTGGCACCTGTCACCTACAATGGAAATGGACCTGGATAGTAATGAGTTCTGCTCTTCTTTTGATGTATAAAGTATCTGGACGGGCTGATAACACCACACTGTGGACCTGGGGACGCCATGGAGGTCTCCTCCGTGCCGGAATGAGCGATGAAGGGGACAGTCTGCCTCTTTTGGAATGCGCGACACCCTGCCTTGTGTGTGTGTGTCTGAACATGTCTGCCAGCCTGCAGTCCTCCTTTGCTGTCAATAAACAGAAACGTGCAATGTCTGACACGCCGCGTCTCTGTGCCAGTGCGTCTATCTCTGTGTGAAAGACAACTGAAGGTGCAGCTAGAAAATGCCCCCCCCCCCCCC
>JAODKL010000081.1:4442704-4461936 GCA_026780765.1 Petrocephalus schoutedeni | reverse complement strand
CCACACACATGGAACTGGGCCGGAGTCGAACCCTGGTCCCAGAGGTGTGAGGCGACAGTGCTACCCACTGCACCACCATGCCGCCCCCACTCTCGTACAGTTTAGGTTAATTAGACTTTTGTTAATTTATTACTTATTTACTCAAATATTATAAGGTTAATTCTCATTGCGAGCTGTGAATGGCTGGGACAGATACTTAAATGTCACAATTAGACAGATCCTTGCTTGCATCATGAGAGAAATGTTTTGCAATATATCTAAAATGAGTCTTATTGGTTATCCCCTGGGATCAATATAGTAGATTGTATCTTACCGTGTATCCAACCTGTTTTGTGTTTCAAACCCAAAAGCACTAAGTTGCCATGGATACAGGGATGCGGGTAACAGTGTTGCACCTCTGGGTTCTGCAGCCCCTTGTTGGCTCTCACAGCAGGAGACTGACCTTCTAAACTGAACTGAAGAACACGGGACCTCTCCGAAGCACCTTGCTGGAATCTGTGACTGTTCTCAGGCCCAGAGGGATCAGAACTGCCCCAGATCTGGGCAAAGTGTCTTTAAAGCACAGAATCCTAACAAATGGAGACAGATTGTCCAGTTTTTAATGGAAGTGATTTTGAAGACGTCACCAAAGGCGTTGTAGGGACAAGATACTGACACAGTAAGTTTCACTGCCTAAAGCTGCTCTCTCATCCAAGGATTACTGGGTTAACTATGTTGGCCTGTTTGCACCCATTTCCCAGACACAGATTTTTATGTAAAAGATTTTGCCATTGTTGAACCCAAACAAATGACCCTTACAAAGTCAAACGTGACAACAGCTGGAATCTGTGTTCCTTAGGATGGGGATCAGTATTGTGGCAGAAATTAAATTAAAAGAAAAAAAACAGTAAGAGGCTTACTACAGTAACAGAGCCATCTGGTGCCGTAACCATAGAGATATGTGTGTTAGCTGGGAAAGTGGGCCGCCTGTCTGTTTATGGTTAGTGTCATAGTAAGGAAAGGGGGTCGCTTCTGGCTCATTGTCTCGCTGGCAGGCCCTTAGATTAAACTCCAGGTGGGACCCAAAATGACACTCATTTCCTTTAATCTTGGCATCGAAGTGGCTGCCCCCCACCGCCACCCCCCTCCGCTTTGGGGATTACGCGAGTTTTCGCGTGGGCGCATGGGTGCGCATTCCTGGGGTTCGGTCCATTTGCACGTTTGCCTCTTTCACGACGGGTGCAGAAACACCGCCCGCAGTCCCGCAAAACATCCGGGATGCACCATGAGGACGGCGGTCAGTAATCCACAGGCGCGCTCACGCGGAGCCGCGCCGCCTCCGGCTCTGCCGAACGCGCTCCCGGCCCATCTGACGCTCTGGTGCTGCACGGATCAGCCCCGTCCAGCTGGGAGGACGGCTCGTTTTCTCTTAGATGCACGATCCTCTCTTTCCCGTGTAGAGCTGATATGGGAGGATACAGACTCAAGCTCCCGTCCCCCGAGGATTCGGTTATGTAAAGGCGGGTCTCGCAGTGCGACCGCCATCCGGAGCCGTCCGTAGCCGTGTCACCGCATCCCTCGCATGGGGTTCGGCCGGGGCGATCGGATAAAGGCGCCTTTATTCCACATGCTTCAGAAGATGCCGAACAGATTATCCGCTGTTATGATGATTGATAAAATTGCATATAGATTATAAACTGAAGATCTCTGTATATATGGGTGTTTATTACTGCAGTGAAAGTATATTGTTCAAATACATGCTATATATTTATAGCATATATTCCATTAAATTTATTTCAACCTCTGCAGAAATCCAAGTTGATACTGAACAAAAGAAAAATCCGCCATAACAAGCCGACGAACAACTGACAGGGATCAGGTTAATTGTTATTATTACCTTGTTTTTTAAAACCTCTCCCAATCGACGCGACCTAACACTAGCCAGACATTTCCGCGTTTTGCTGGGGAAGGCGCACGGTGAGACACTGTCAGCAGGGGGTGCTAATTTAATTAGCACACAGGTCAGGGTGTTAGATTTCACAAAGGGTCTGTGACATAAATGTATGCTTCTGGTAAGGTGTCTCGGTGGGGTCTGGGCTATTTTTAAGGCCACTGACGGTTTGTACAGGCAATAATAAGAGTATAGCTATCGGGAAATACATATGTATTTCAGAAGACTAACCCGTGAACATCTGCTGTATATATGAGAACATGTTTGGAGATCAGAGCTACTTCAATGCACTTAACCACAGTGTATTTGCCTCAGCAACACAGACAGTGCGGGCTTGTGTGCGTGTGCTTCCACCTGGTGGCCATTCTGTAAACTGAGCAAAAAAGCCCTCGGCATTTCACAGCGGTAATTTGAGCGTGTAATTTAACATGGATCCTTAGTGTTTGTTTAGCTGAACAGTAGGTGCGGTGATTCAACGCATATTTGATGAGTGAACACTGTAAACTGTAAGGTATACGTTAAATAATGATTAAATAAGCAGATCCTATCCGATGTAGCACAGGGCACCAAGGGGCAATCTGGAAGTAATGCCAGTCTATCGCAGGGGACACAGGTATAATAGGCAACTCAAAGAGTCATAGACATCAGCTCGCCTAAGTGCATGTTCTTAGACTGTAATGAGAGCATGCCACACACACATAACCGGTTCAAGATTTGAACCCTCAACTCTGCAGTTATAAGTTGACAACATTGTTCATAAAGCTACCAAGCAGTCCACGACAAAGTCAGGCTGTGGGCACTTACTAAAGTCAAAACATAAACCTCTAACGGCACAGCACGAAGAAGCATATAGTTTTCTAAAAATCTTCTAGTGACTTTTGTTTTGAAGAACGACACCAGTCATATTGTCTCATGACCGCGCATACTATATTACCCGGAATGGACGGACCCTTAATTCCATCCTGAGAGCGATGGCCTGCTAGTGCCCCCGCTGGTGTGTGTTAAGTGATCTTCTCCTGTGTATCTGACATACACGAAATGCACTCTACATTAGAAATCAGAGGCTGAGCATGATCCCCAGCTGAGTCACCACAGTCACATGCTGATTCTCTCTGCATGATGCACGCTATCAACTGACTTGATCCCATGGCCGACTGCTGTTCTCTCCAGCAGAGGGAGCTCCAAGTCAAAAATGCACATGGGCCCGCTATGTCTCTGCACCAACGAATAAGAAAAGATGTATGAAACAGCAAGCTTCTAACAGCATAAAAGAGACACGTGTCTGTTTTTTATTAAATTACTTCACATGATCTTTTCGATTAATTTAATTAATAATTATCCGTGATCCCTGTTATCGGTCAAAAAATAGGACAGTTTTAGGACAGGTGACATGAAGCACCTGCCTAGTTTTTGCAGTCAGACGCAGACATCCCGCCTCTGCCGGAAGTTGGCAGTTTGACAGCGGCTCTCTGACACGATATTACCGTAATACCGCACGATCGTAGGCAGCAACTCCCGCCCCCGATTTTTTACCTGTTACACCAAATTCTGTGACCCTAGAGGCGCTGCTCCACATATTGCTGCGAATGAACGCCAGGTCCGCGTCCACGTACACGAGCCCTCTACGCATTTTGCGTTACACTGTTACTTTTACCTTTTCGAGGCATTAGCATTTGCGCTTTTCATTCCGCGATAGTCATTGTATTTTTTTCTGTTGTCTCAGGAGTTGTGGGGAGAAAAAACTGCATGTTCTTGCAAAATAAACATTAGCGAAGTATGTGGAAGGCTACGAGAGTGGGTATTTCTGAGCTCCAAAACACGCGTATCCATTGTTGTGCCTAATGACACGTTTATTCGCTTTGATTTTATTTAATTGATTTATGTATTTGAAATGATCTCCACATTACATTTTTACACTAAAGGCAAGAAGAAATAAATGTTAAAAAAAACTTCACGGCAGTTCTGCTTTTAGTTTAATTATCTAACTTAATGATATATAAACGCTGTCTCACATTCTGATACTTATAACTGTTATCAAATCGGTTGACGCAGCCAGTTTTGTGATGCACCACATTTTGTATTTTCTTGTATTGTTTTGGATCGTCTAGTACTGACCCGAAAATGTAGCGTACCGCACTATACTGGACGATCCAGTATTATAAAGGTCGGATGGCAGCCCTAATTAGGAATGCCAGGTGTAATGTGAGGACAGTTGTTTGAAGTGAAGCGTGTAAACACGGTGAATATGTCCGTTTAAAGACCCACTAAATACATTTTTTGGCCTAAATATCAATGGCATATTGTTGCTTTTTCAGAAGTCATATTGGGGTCACAGAATCTGATACCAGCTGTGTTAAATAGTCACCCCTTTGCCAGTGCTGACCTGAACACCACAGTTATGAAATCTTTCCAGGATTATAATTTCTATTTCTGGTAATGCACCTGAAGTGTTTTTGCCAGCAGTCTCTGTTTTGTCTGTAGTCTTTTTGGGGGTCACAAGGTCTTATAGCTGCTATAAAAATCGTGACCCCTCTGCTGAAACTGACTGGTGCATCCCAATCATGAAATCTTTCCAGTATTATAATCTACAGTCATCCAACCACCAGAGGGGTCACGATTTTTGATAGCGGCTATCAGATCTTGTGACCTCCAAAAAACTATGGAAAAAACAGAGACTCTGCTGTCAAAGACACTTCAGGTGACTTGTCATCATTTTACACCACACTACTGGAGAGATTTCATGACTGTGTTGCACCAGACAGCTTCAGCAGAGGGGTCACGATTTTTGATAGTGGCTATCAGATACTGTGACCTCCAAAAACCTAGGGAAAAAACAGAGACTCTGCTGTCAAAGACACTTCAGGTGACTTGTCATCATTGTAGATTATAATGCTGGAAAGTTGCTGCATCGACCGATTTGGCAACAGTTGTAAGTGTCAGAATGTGAGACAGCGTTTAAATATCAGAAAGTTAGATAATGAAACTAAAATCAGAACTGCCATGTAGTTTTTTTAACATTTATTTCTTCGAAAGTTGCCTTTACATACACTGTAAAAAAGTAATGTGGGGATCATTTCAAATAAATAAATCTTTTTACCAATTATTTTGCAAGAATGTGCTGTTTTTATCCCCACAACTCCTGAGACGACAGAAAAAAATACAATGACTAGCAAATCTACTGCCTCGAAAAGATAAAAGTAATCGCGTAACGTGAAATGCGTAGAGGGCTCGTGCACGTGGATGGGGACCTGGCGCTCATTCGCAGCAATATGCGGAGCAGCGGCTCTAGGGTCACAGAATTATCAAAATACCAGTATACTGTCCGGATGGGATGGTATGACGGTATTAAAAATTTGATGTCGCTCGAGTAGTCTAAAACCCCAACGGTTGTTCCTCATCCTCCCTGAAATCAATATGCCTAAGGCGAGATGTCTGCAAAACTATTTTTGACTGTCCTGTCAGAATCGTCTCACTTCCGCCAAGTGTCTGTGTTTGTGATTTGGGAGACGGATTGCAGCTCTTTTGAAGGAAGAAGAATACGTGTATGTCATGAAGAATCAGCACGGTCACAGAATGTGAGGCTACATTTAAGAATATAAATGTAGATTCATTTATATTTTTATTTCTAATTGTTTATTATTTTTTATTTCTAGTTTGAACGAGACATCTACATCAGTAATCACAGAAGCACTGCACCTTAACTCTGCAGAGAGCAGCTGTGCACATCTCTTGCATCAGGGTGTGGGTTGCCAGATTGCTGTGACCAATGGGTAGAAATTATCTGTAGTGTATGGATTGTGTGCCTAGATTGTGTTTCACTGATGATCTGGCAACTTATGGCAATGCAGAAGAAGAGAAGAAGCGAGGCAGGAGGGTGTCGGGAGACAGCGTTTGGACGGGGTCACGTCACCCGGGAAAAACCCGGGAAAGACTGGGAGTGTTGGCCGGGTATGTCCGACAGACATGGCCGTGGGCACGCCTGTACGTACAGCAGGGCTGTGCGGCAGCCATGCGTAAATCAGGCGGCACCGAGCCACACAGTCTGACCACGCACCTGGCCGGGTCGATGTCCGCCCAGTGACAGGGCTGTGTATCAGCCGAGGCCATAAAAACAGCCGGCTGTATGACACGACCGGAACCTGACGGCTGTAGGGAGAAGACATCGCTCCTGGGTTTGCAGTCACTGTTTCTGCAGTGTCTGTCACAGTGCCTGAAACACCGAAAAACACCTTGTACCCTCCCCGAACCACAGACTCTTATACGGCAACTCCCTGTTTCATTAATCATTCGCCATCAGGCTCGTCTTTGATTCGATTTCAATGCCAGTCCAAAGTTTTTGTGTGCTATGGGTTGTCTTGTTTTGTTGCTGTTTGAGTTGTGCTGTTTTGGAAGGTGATGTTTGGATCTTAAGCAATGACAAAAAAACGTCTACCTCTGTCCTTCTACTGACCTTAAAGAAGTGCAGAAATTTAATTCCTTAATAAGGACAAAGTAGGACGATGGAAATTCTAGTATAATTGCTGACAAGGGAAACTATAGACTTTCTGGAAGTGCTACATAAATACCTTAGAAATTAATTGAATGTTTCTTGCATAAATTAGTAAATAATAAACATTGTGACAACTGTTTCCAAGCATCTGTCATTGAACTGAATCCTGGCTGTTCACAGCCACTACTTAAGCTAAGCATCAGAACTTCCGTCCCCATCAATCTCACTCGACATTTCGCCTCAGAAAAAACGGCCGACAATAAAAAGCCCTGCCCTTCCACACGCTGACCTGCAGGGGGCGCCTGCTCGCTGCTTTTACTGGCGCTCCGCTTCGTTAACATTCACAGGAGCTGGTAAGGTGACAGAGTGGACAAAGCACCCTCTGTCATTCATATTCAAATTCAAACTCATTAACAGAGAAGTAAAGATTTCCTGGCCATTTCATCTCGCTCCCTTGCTGCTGAGCCAGGAGCATCATTAGCAAGCGGGACAATAGCTCCTCTCCAGTGTTTTCATATTTAAATGGATATTGTAGTGCCTCAGCTCCGAGACGGGGGCCCCTCTGTCCCAGGTAACGCTGGCCGCTCAGTGGGACGGGCCTCGCGCTCATGCCAAAAGCAGCACGGGCGAAACAAACAGACTCTGTACCCCGTCAGCATCTCTGAATCTGAAAGCCCATTAAGCACGGCAGACGTGGCAGCAAATTGTTAGCGTGTTTGCCCTGGGAATCTCGGCGGTGCCGTGGCACCAGGAGCCGTGTGCGCGGCATGCAGAGGTGCTGCCATGGTGCTGCTTTTGTTAGCCACAATGCTGCCTTTGTGTGTCCCCTCTCTCCCCCGGCTGGACCCTACCAATCCAGCTGTGTCGGATGGGATGTGAGCTCTGGTGACGTGACCAGTGGACGAGGTTGGGCAGTGACGCGGGTGTCCCTGGCCATGTCCTGAGACGGCCTGTGGTTGTCAATCGCTGTTATAAACCTGGCAGGGGGGTATTGGAGGGGAGGCGTCAAGCTACGGTGAAAACAAGGCACCCCCCCGAGCCCTCGCCGCGCTGCGGGATTGCACTGCACCACCACCACCCGGTGCAAATAACCCTTAAGTCAACAGCCCAGCCAGCTTGGAGCTGAATACAGGGATGGCCAGCTGGCGCTGAGCAAACACAGCACCGGCCCGCCTAGCCCCCTGGAAGCCTCCGGATCTGACCTGCCGGGAGTGCACTGCCCAGTTGGCCCCCCCCCCCCCCACCCGGAAAAGCCGGGCCTGCCCGTGGCCTGCGATCCAGGTCCAGGTGGAATGTCCCGCTTTTCGGTTCCGCCTGGAGTGATTTCCAATGCCGCTCAGAGAGATGCAGGGCGTGTGTGTGTGGCCTTCCTCTGCTGGCCCGAGGTCTCCCCAGCGCCCCGAAGAGGCCGTGAAGGGCCTGGGAAGGGCCCGGGAAGCTGGCCCTAAAGTTGGAACTAGCTGGCAGAATAATTAGAGCCTGGTGCTTCCCATTTAGGAGGCCTAACAGCCGGGGAATGAAGTGCATTCTCTGTAAGCAGGGATGCTTATTCCAGCAGTCATTCTGTAAAATAAAAAGGAAAATCCAGCTCTGCTTTCACACACGGCACCTCCCCTGCTTTAGCTTTGAATACCCTATAAATGTCTTTCAAGGCAAATGAAAGTCGGGGAAGGTAAAGGTCAGCCATTTTTTTTCCCCGCTGTTCCAACAGTCCCTGGGTGAGCTATGCTGATGATGTCATGGCCCCGCCCACAGTAGGTGACTGGCCACGCCCACATTCTGTACCCCTGTCGCCCCTACAGCTGTCGCAGCCCTCCGGGACCCGATCTCCATAATCCCTCCCCCACCTCGTGCAAGCATGCGTCAGCGAGCGCTGGAACATTCCGCCACCCCCACCCCCCACTCAAGCTATGACCTGCAGATTCAGCCGCCCTTCTGACGACTCAATTAAAAGTAAAGCCTTATCGCTGGAGTCTCTCGCTGAATGCATGGGGGGGGGGTTAAATGCTTTATGGGGAAGATTTTCCGGGTGATGACACAGGCAGTATAACTCTTACAGTATCCACAGGGGAGGCAGGGGACTGGCTACAGGCCAGGAGGAGTTTAGAACATGCCCTGCGGAATGGCTCGCGGTTTGAGGAACAGACAGGGGGGCATGGTCACACCAAGTCACACAAGCTCCCGGTGGCGATCTGTCTTCTTCGGCCCCTGTGACTTCACATCTGTGTAGCAACACTGCTCCCATAATGCACTGCACAGGTAGCGTGTGTATCTCAGCATGGCCTGCTTCCCTCTCGCTGTGTTCATGTGGGCTGCCGGCGATGCGTAGGCGTCGCGGTGTCGGACGGGTGGGGACAGCGGGACCAGAAAGACACATGGAACCCTGGGATATCGTCTGTTAGATATTTGGGATAATAACCATAGAAGGGAAAGGTAGGTTTGCGGTTGAAGAGAAGTGATGATGTCATGTGACCTGTCTCTTTCTGTGTGGCGGGGGGCTGCATGGCCATGCGCTATACATATACATTTTATTTTGGGGGGAGGTTGTGGCTCTGATCCCGCCCACAATTTTATTAAGTGGTCTCAGCGGAACCAGTCAACGTAGACATCAGTCATTCAAGCTGTTGAGTGCTGTAGAGGTGTGTGGGGGGGAGAGCAAGCCCCCCCCCCCAGAGTGACAGAGTGTCCCCTCTCCGTTTTAGCACACACCCATCTCCTTCGAGCTGCCGCTCTTGGCAGCATAGCAGGAACTGATACAGCAATTTACTCCTAGGGATGCGGACAGATTAATTCCCAGGGATGGGCAGGGGGGGCGACAGAGAGCCTTTCAGGCCCCGATTCCAGTAGTTAATCTTGCTATCAGATATTAAGGCTCTTTTCGTTTAAGAGATTAAGGTCTGCTCCTGTGCCCCTCCCCCACTCGTGCACGGTTATGTGTGAATCGCAGCGCGAGGGCTGTGTGCTTGCCGGGTAAATGGAGCATGCCTAAAAGCCCTTTACTCACTCCCGCGTGACATCGCCCCCGCCTTCGGCACACACAGAGCGCCGAGACACGCACAGACTAGCAGAGTACAGCTGACCACAAGAAACAGGCCGTGACGTGGGTGGAGATGCACTATCCAGGGCCGGTCGATTACACAGCCCGTGAGAGCCGTCTCGGGCCGCTGTTGACTCCATTCTAGAGACTTCCTGATTGTGCGATCCAGGGCGCCAGAGCAGGCATGGATGCCATGGCAGATTAGCAAAATATACCAAGTGGGTCCCCTCCCTCCTGCTTGTGAAATTATATTATATATACTGTATATGTATGTGTGTGTGTATATATATAAATTATACACACGCGGGACCCATATTTCTTCAGAAAGTGCCAACCCAAGCAGGGTAGCCCAATCTGGCATTTTGTCAGGGGGTCCAGAATTTCTAACAGTCTAACTGTCTAACTTCTAACTGTCCCCCTGAATGTGGTCTTGTATGGCGGAGCTTCAGGACACTCCCCCAGGTCTGTGCGTCTCAGTAATCTGCGGCATTTTCGGGGGAGAGTGGGTCGGTACTCCCTGCAGTCAGACCACAAGGTACGCTGGCACTGTTGATGTTTCACTTTCATGCGTATATTAGACTTTTATGTATTCTAGCTGTAATCATAAGTATAGCAGTATAATGTATAAGGGGTGATGTGTGCCTAGCTGCTGTTCCAGCTCCAGGCCTGAGTTTGTCTCCGCCTTTGGTGATGTCACAGTGCCCGTTTGAGGCCCTGCCGCCCTCACAGGGGAAACAGCTGGCTGAGACCGTGACCTTACGGTAGAGTGGCCCCGTGTGCCAAGGCCATCCTGCCTGAATGGCCGAGGACACACACGCGTCCCCCCGGACAAAGGGCTGGCGTCGGGGTCTGCGAGGAGCTCGTGCCTGCCGCATCCACAAGCCACCAGACCATCTCCATCAGTACCTTTCCATTAGGAATTATTGGACTCTTATAGTCAAAATTCAGCTGCCCAGGCACCCCTGTGCCCAGGGATTTAGGTATGGATGGAGGGGTGGGCGTGGGGGTTTGGGGCTAATTTGAGCCCTACCAATGTTGGAACCAAAGATGTGCCCTTGGCCCCAGACGAGTGAGGAACTGCACCTTAGTCTGACTGGTCCCTGCTATAGTCTCTTCATACCAGCCTAGATACCACAGCTAATTGACAGCTAACTGAAAGTACCTCCGGGCCAATCCACCCACTGGACAAGATAGACAAGATAGGCTTCCTCCTATGCAGAAGATATCCCTCCTCCTATGCAGAAGATATCCTTCCTCATTTACAGAGGATATCCCTCCTCCTATGCAGAGGATATCCTTCCCCATATACAGAGGATATCCTTCCTCATAGACAGAGGGGGGGGGTGCAGACTTGGCAAACTGCCTTGCATGCCTAGGGTGCCACATGGACTTTTCCCGGCGCAACCTGGCCTGTAGTCACATGATACCAAGCCATTTTACCCTTTCTAGTATTTATTTACTTTAGTGTATTTGAAGGCGCCAAGAAACATGAATCAGAAGCGATGTACACTTCAAGGCACTCATGATGCAGAGGGTGGACCTTGCTGCCAACATAAGCTGCAAACATAAATTATATTAATTGAGGCGAATTTCCTACCTTGGGCCAATGGCAGCATCTCTGAGGACAATCTAAAATTAGCTTATCGTTTTAAATCAGTTAAGCAAAAGAGATGGGCTTCACCTCATCTAAGCCTCGAAAGATGTGGCGGACAAAAGGAGAGGTGCCTGTTAGTGCAAATCATGTGCGGTCATTCTGTGTTTCCTGTCCATCATGGCACTTTTTTCCCTCATATGGCCCTGACTGGGGGGGGGCAATTCCCTTTAGAGGCGAGGAGAAGCCTCAGCAGACACCCTTGAATTTTTATAATAAATGCAGCTGTCTTCCAACATGAACACCGTCAATGGTCTATGCTTTGCTGAGTTCGGTGGAAAAAAAAAAATCCACTCCCTCGCTGGATTCCTTTCTTAGAATCCTTCCTTTGATGTAGTGGTAAATCTGCGTAACCCGCTTTACGCCATAAGCACTGGCGGCTGGCTGAGAAGTGTCGAATTAAAATTGTCGGCCGCCCACCGTCCGAACGTTACTCAGCAGAATCCGCCAAAGCTGTCGCAGAGGAGTCAATGTCTGCCGATACCCGAGGTCCGCTGAGCAGCACACTTTCTGCTCGCAGCTACTCTTGCCCCTCTAGGGTCGCGTCATTTGTCAACAAAGCGTTTTGCCATTTTACCTCCTCCGGAGATTGAAGCTTTTCGACAGAGCTCCTAGGCCTCTCGGCTACGTGCTGTCTGAATGGTTTGGCAAGCATGCAGTTTCAGGACACCGCTTTGACCAACCTCGTGGATACAGAAGGTTCCAGTGTTGACAGTGATTAGCGAGCGTCTCTTGCCTGCCAACGCACCGTAATTCACGAGGAAGATGCTGCTCGTGTCTCTGTGGAAGCTCCCGTATGCTAGTTAGCTATTATTAATAGCGATGCCGCGTCCATCGGCAGCCGAGAGCCAGGCCTGACGCCACGACCACGGGACGCGCTGGCATCTAGACTCCATTGCTGGACCAGGCAGAAAAGCGTGTCTAATGTGGCTGGATACGGGTCCCCCAGCTGCCCCCCCCCCCAATGTTATATCCCGCTCACTTCGTGCGGGGTTTACCGATATCTGTAAATCGAGGTAGCTAATGAACCGTGTAATTTTACATATTCAAATTGTGCATCCCAGTGAAGGCCAAGCAGGGCCGGCGTGGAATCACAGCCTGGGATGTGACACGGAAGGCCAGGCACAGCGGATGGCCCACTGCGGGACCTAGCGGGGGGGGGATTCTCCTCTGCGTGAGCACCGTTAACCCCCAACCCTCATCCCCAACACAGATGGAGGCCCTACACAAAAAAACAGTAGCGCCCAATTGACCTCACAGTGAACATCAGCCCCCACCCCCAGGAAGGGACTCGGACTCCCATTCACTCAGCCTGATTCCCGCATCTCTCTGCTGCACAGGGTGGTGAATGTGAATCAGCGAGAGCGTGTTTATGCAGAGCAATAGCAGCACGTCGTTACAGCAACGCATTCCCTAAACGGAGACAGCAGGAGGCGCTGTCCGAAAGCTGGCCTAGGCGCACAGCCACTGCTCCTCCTCCAGCATCCACCTCGCATTCATCTACTCAGCAGCGGAAGCACCACCTATTTCTGGTATCTTAGAATGATAGAATCATAGGGGAAGAAAATACATGCATAGGTCACATGATGGCTTTCCAAAAATACAAATCGTGAAGAATGATGGAAATTTGAATGACCTGCCATCAGAGAAAAAGGACCTACAGATCAAAAGGATAAAAGGTTTGAATAATTCACAATAAGACCGCGTTAATCACAGATGTTGCATGAGTGAGGCGGCTAATCGACTCAGGAAAACGGACATTAATAACAGATGATTACTTATGACAGCCTGTGTATCCTTGGGACTCAGGACCAGCTAACCCTAGAGTGAACATGTGCTTATTTGTTTATACAGCACCATTCGTCGCAGCATGAGGAGGCGGGCTGCTTCTGGACCAATCAGGAGGGTTGTTCTCGTGGGACTTCGGAGAGGTGGATTCTGGGATTTTATTTGCGACCTGGTAAGGTCAGAGTGGTTGTTCTACAGAATGTACCTTACTGGACTTAATGTTGCGGGGGTGTTCGACGCAGGTACTTTTGTTTGGATGGTCTTATTCATGGCACACAAATGCAGGGTGTGACGACCTTGCCAGCAGATCGAGAACCTCTCAGCTAGCACGCAGTTTCGGCCCACCAGAAGGCAGTGCCTGACTCTCCCTTTCATCCCGTGTTTCTGCAGTTCCGGGCGGGGAAACAGCAGTGGTGGCAGCGGCAGGGTCCACCCTCTGCATTGCAGGCCCCTTTATTCATTCTCCATGCATCCCGTTCAGGTGGTCACATGACCACGTCCCTCGGTGGCCAGCGCACATATTCAATCCGCCAATCAAAACACACACAATAACAGTGATTAAAATGAGGCTACTCTTCATCTATTATGAAATAACAACATTATTATTAGCCCAATAAACACTAATCACAAGGCAATTAAAAGATAGAAGTTAATTGATTTCAAATGTGCTGTCAAAAAAAAAAAAAATGTTGGCTGAAATTCAACAAGGCTCCATGCTGATTTATTATTAGCTTTACAGTTATGGCTCTGATTCAGTTAGCAAAGAATTATGAATAACTGTTCCTCGCCGCCGTCTCCTGCCCTCAGAAGCCAGGAAAGTGGGAGGGAAATGTACATTCTTGGGCTGTGAAATTTGCCTCTGAGCGTCACACAGCAGCCTTGCTCTCATGGAGCCGTGTCACGGTCAAATTAGCCTGGTAAAATCAAACCACGTCCGACATCCATTACACTAATGGGTTTGGGGGGGGGGGCAGGCAAACTCCCCTTGATTCTGAGAGTGCGTTTAACCAGCACCTTCGTTTTTATGGGGTCGTGACATAAGCGGGAGGGCGATCAAAGCTGTGTCAACCATCGCCATAGCGACCTATTTGCTCACAGTGGCCGCTGTCGACTTGGTTAACTCAATTCCAGCCCAGAGATGTCTTCTGGGGGTCCGTCCCACATAATGAGCTAAGGTACACTGAACTAAGAATGTGCATACACGCCGTTTCCTGTACAGCCTTGGGCAGTGTCCTAGCATCCTTTTCTGTATAGGTCTCCCAGAGCATTGTGGGTAAGACTGATGGCCATTTACAATGCTAAGGATACTGTCTGACCCAGCTGCACTGAAACTGCAAGTTGTCTGACATCTATGGTCACCGTTCATCACTGGGCTAAGTTAAAGCTGGGTGCTTATGGTGGCACGTGCGTAAACGTAAAGGTGGCGTGAGAGCTCGATGTCCTTATCAGCCCGAATCAGCCCACGAGGGCAGCGGACGTGAGTTTTGGTTCTGAACACCAGGTGACAGACCCAAAACCCACGTTTCACTTGCACAAATGATATAGCATCCCATCCCTTGTGCCCACTGCATCCTGGGATAGGCCTCAGGGCTCTCTGTGACCCTGTGCCGAAAAGTCCTGTATGTGAGTCCTCACTACGGATTTCTCACGGGGGGCAGACTGTATAATTCAGATACGAGCTTCCTCTCCGGCATAGTCCTGACTCATTTACAGCTCACATACCGTAATTACGGTGCCCCCCCCCCACCCCCGATCGCAGTAAAGTTTGAACATGATACAGTAAACAAAGCAGCACAGAGGCCGAGCAGACTGCGTATCGGGTTACCAGCGGAGGTGGTAGGTTTCAGCTCTGGGCCTGAATGCCTGCTGACGTCAGAGCCCCGCCGATGGACGACGCGTCGCAACGGACCTGAGGAACCACAGCCCGTAGTCGCGAAGGGGCACAGGCGCATATTTCTTTACGGATTTTTATTCATGACAGCGTAGTCCTCAGTAAAATGCATAAACCGTAGTGGTAGCACACCCGGGGGTGGGGTGGGGGGCTGGTGTGGGTGCAGTGCCGTACGCAGTGGCATGACACCTCAGTAGCCTCACCACACTGCACCATACGGAGGCTCGCGGCACAGCTACGGCTCCGCGGTGAGGCTGCTGCCGTTCTGTCATGTCACGTTCTCTGTTCACCATACTGGGAGCTGGTGTCCAGCAGGGCCAGAATGCTGGTGCTCACTGGTATGTCCTCCTATGTATCTTTTAGCTAGTATCACAGTAAAGGATGAGTCTATTGACATCAAACAGACTTGTCGGACAGGCCAGCTTTCAGTTACTTAATTGACTGCATTTCAAATCAATTAGTCACGTTTGCAAAATAGATCTAACTAGGGCTGATAGTGCAGTAAGTCTTTTAAAATCTAGATGGCAGGCAACATTTACTGTGGGATTCTGTGTCGCTCATTTGAGGGGAGAAGTTCTCCGAAAAAGACTAGAGATGCACCGATCAATCGGCCAGCAATCGGAATCGGAAGATTTTCAGCCTGATCAACCTGATTTCAAACTGATCTTATGCATGCGCAATACGTCATACACGCATGCGTCATGTGTTACACATCCCAGTTGCGCACAGCCACATCTCAGTTGCTCACACAGCCACATCCCAGCCGCATGCACAGTCATATCCCAGCCGCGCACACAGCCACATCCCAGTCGCACACGCAGCCACATCCCAGTCGCCCGCACAGCCCCATCCCAGTCACACGCACAGCAACATCCCAGTTGCACACAGCCACATCCCAGTCGCCCACAAAGCCACATCCCAGTCACGCGGACAGCAACATCCCAGTTGCACGCAGCCACATCCCAGTCGCCCACACAGCCACATCCCAGCCGTGTGCACAGTCATATCCCAGCCGCGCACACAGCCACATCCCAGTCGCACGCGCAGCCACATCCCAGTCGCCCGCACAGTCACATCCCTGTCACACGCACAGCAACATCCCAGTTGCACGCAGCCACATCCCAGTCGCCCACACAGCCACATCCCAGTCACGCGCACAGCAACATCCCAGTTGCACGCAGCCACATCCCAGTCGCCCACACAGCCACATCCCAGTCGCCCGCACAGCCACATCCCATCCCAAAACTTTTATTTTGATACTTGGCTGTAAGGCAGA
This sequence comes from Petrocephalus schoutedeni, assembly GCA_026780765.1. NCBI lineage: Eukaryota > Metazoa > Chordata > Actinopteri > Osteoglossiformes > Mormyridae > Petrocephalus > Petrocephalus schoutedeni. Next base: position 4,445,874 of record JAODKL010000081.1, on the reverse strand, counting down.
TTGTTTCCCATTATATTTCCCCCTCCCGCTTGTGACGCCTTCCTGTTGCCCGGAGGCATGGAAGGAGGAGAGGGGCCCGTTTACCCCCAGTGTATATCAGTGGTGAATATGTTTTTCTGTAATTGCCTGGAATAAAACTGGACGGTTCAGGTTGACATCATCACTGCTTACATCATCACATGATGCAATTAAAAAAACAAACATTTGTGACGTTTCCTGTCCAACAGCTAGTCAGGTCACATGACAACAATAAGCAATTTCACCCTTCATTGTCTTCACAATGAAGTGTTACTGTTGCTCACGATTAACTAATTAACCAGTACTACAGTTGAATTCATAATCTTGGTCATCAGAATAATGATTAACCTATAACATTGTCCAATACATTTGGAGTTCTCTCTCGCTTTTGACTCGCACACCAAATAGTTTCAAGCAGCATCAGCTGAGACAAATAACCTTAATATCATGCTACTCTGCCTGAAGCAAAGCAAAACACACCTCTTGATGCTACTAAATATGCTATGCTGTATTTCATATAAATATTTAATATCTAATATGAAAACATTTTTATGTTGTCAGATTTGGAGGAAATGTAAAATTTCTTTTATATTGGAATGGTCTCCTTAATATTTTGCTTTTATTTTACTCTGGAGATTTAAGTCTGAATTTTCCCTATATGTAACAATATTTAGTATAAAGAATCGGTTAAATTCGGGGTGTATCTACAGGGTGGGGTGTATCTTTTTTGTATTCATATAATGCCTGTTGTGACAGTTTACATGTGGAAAAACAGACACTTATCTCCGGTGTAAAACTCACGAGCCTGAAATCCGCAACCTTAATCTGCTTAGAGGCACCTGCAGCCTGGCCGGTTGCTATGGCGATACTAACACGAGCACACGGGTTTTGAACTCGTAGCTGATATCACCCAGCTGGAGAAATCCCCTCCTGGGATGCTTTCGCATGTGCGTGAGTCTGGCCCACTCCTGGTATCCATGGCGACGTCCCCTCTGGCCACCAACTGGCACGTTCATGACACTTGAGATAGGGACTTGATCCTAACACCGTAGGGCACCTTTAGGGACGGGGTGAAATCCCTGGAGCTTAGAGGTGACAGTGCCACGGTTTGAATACCACCACTGGCTCCGGAGATGAAGATGCCAAAACCAGCAACCAAGCAAGAGAGCCTGAAATATATTACAGCTGCCTGATCATCAAAATTTGTCTCACATTTACATTACTAAGCACAGCAATCAGAAACAGGCCTACAGACTATTTCCAAGTAAAATAACACTATACTCATGGAATCGATGCATCACCGTAATGAAACGCAGTACAACTTGGGTGATAATTATTATAACTGCATTCATGCAAACATGTGACTAACATTAAGATGCTGACTGGACAACTGTGAGGGTGCTCATTAGATATGAAATGAGATGCTTCATTCAGATGAACTGAAACCCTTAAACAAACGTCTTAATGAATTCGGGCTGGAATGTTAACAAGTAGGACCACGACTTTCCCAAGCCTGAGACAGTGAAGTGAAATGTTCTGACCGGCTGCCGCTACAAGAGCGCTGGTCCTGTGCAGAATAATAACAGCAATGTGGCTGTGTTTTGGTACCCTTGTTTACATGAGCAGTCCATTAAGGTGAAAGGTGATAAACTGTCATTGTTGGCACACCACAGCACACAACAACGAAATGTGTCCTCTGCATTTAACCCATGTGACATCGTGACACAGCAGCGGGCAGCTACGTGAGCCCGGGGAGCAGTGCTTGGGGACGGTACCGTGCTCAGGGTACCTCAGCAGTACTCGCAGGTCGAGGACTCAAAAGGCAATCTTTCAATTACACGGTCACGTCCCTAACCGTTACACCACTGGCCTGCCCCATTAAGACTGACAAACTGAGCGTGCAGTCAAAGAACGTCGGAGGCGACGCGGCTCAGCAAAGCACAGCATTGCACAGGAGGGAGACGTCTTTGCTTACGTCTTTGCCTGTAACTTTTTGGGGAGATCCGGGGCTCAGCTGAGTCAGAGCTCCAGATTTAAAATGATAACATTCTGCCCGTCGATTCCGTTCAAAATACATTAGTTCCGTGTTCATCGTGGCTTTGGTGTTTCATGACAACAAAGCCACGTTATCCATAAAATGAACAAAACCTGACTAAAAAGATTCAGAGCAAAGCCTTGAGGGCTTAAGCCTCACTAACTCAACCCTGGCACTGCAAGCAGCCGGATCAACTGGGAAACAAAGCAGGGGGTCTGCAGAAGAAGCAGTACTGACTGCCTAAGCTGAACTGCAGCCCTACTGAGGAGGCACTCACCAGAGCCTGCAATCTGCATGCCTTAGGTGAATTGTGGACCACATGCCAAACAGGGCGTTCTAAGCAGCCCTCGGTATGAACAGCTAATGTTGGCTAATGGTCGGTCATAAATGCCCAATTTACATAAACATTTCCATTAGCATATAGTCATTTCATTACAAGCTTGCAATAATGATAATTTAATATTTGCGCAGGTTCTCGACTTTTCAGGGCCACCCTGATGGGCGGCATTCACAGACCCGTGTCCAGTCTCATAATGGTCGATGCGACATAAAAAATGCATCGTGCGGCGAAATGGAAAAACGCTCCCTCGCCTGTAAATCACCTGAACCCGCCGGCGAGGCGCGCAAAGCCGCGGCGCGTTTCGAGGGCGGCCAGGGGAGCGTGTAGGCAAACTGCGCCTAAAGGCTCCGCCGTGCCGAGCCATCGCTGCATCCGCTTCTACAGAGCAAAGGCTTCTCGTTACCCGAGGCAGCGTGGATTTCAGCCTGAGCAGACGGATCTATGACCTTGTTCCCAGCAGAAAGGTGCTCAGCGTAGTTCCCCACTGACAGTAATTGGCATCTCTCTGTCTGTATAATAGGCTGATATGTAATGACAGCATATTTCAACAGGATAAGGGGGAAGTAAACGAGCAAACCATCCATCCATCCATCCATCCATTTTCCAGCCCACTTTTTCCTGTCAGGGTCCCGGGGGTCCGGAGCCTATCCCGGAAGCTACAGGCACCAGGCAGGGAACAACCCAGCATGAGGGGCCAGCACATCGCAGGGCACACTCACACACCATTCACTCACACATGCACACCTACGGGCAATTTAGGAACTCCAATTAACCTCA
>JAODKL010000081.1:4431871-4441952 GCA_026780765.1 Petrocephalus schoutedeni | reverse complement strand
GCAAACTCCACACACATGGAACTGGGCAGGATTCGAACCCCGGTCCCAGAGGTGTGAGGTGACAGTGCTAACCACCACACCACCATGCAGCAACCCAATGAGCTACATTTGTCTGCATGTGAAATAGTTTAGGCCTGGACATTTTGAAGTGACACAAAGTTGATCTCTGATCTAAAGGTGATTCAAAGCCATGTGTTAAATTTCACTTTTACAATCCAGATTGCAAGTATGACCTGCGTCCTTTAGGTCTGTGACCATTGTAATTTTCAGTGCAAAAATGTAAAACTCAATCTTTCCTCAAGGAAAGCAGGCATTTATGGAAGCAATAAACCTCATACTGAATACGATCTCTGCGCCTGGGCACAGAAAATTTTGTTGGACTCACTGCAAACTTTAAGCACAGTAAACGAGCACAGTTACTTTTTACTTCTGCAAGTCGGAACGTGTGCAGAGGAATAGCTGACTTGTTTCAGCACCACGGACGAGTGAACAGCACCTCCCTGCCTTAAGATCTTATAGCTAATCTGGGAAATAATTAACTTGCGAGCGTAACTTTTGACTGATAGTGACTTGGTCATTGGGAGACATCAGCCGGCTTCTAAACTGAAGGATGGCTGTATCAGGACGTGCCCCCTGTCTAGGTAACACTTCCATATAACATACCTTTATTTTCACTGGAAGTCGATGTGCACTAGAGCCGTGTGCTTTATTTGATTTGTTTATTTATTTATTTTTAACAATAACACGAAAAGCAATGTAATGTAAGCCAAATCACGGGGGCATAAAATAAATCCGGGATCACCATGGCAACAGGGAATGCAGCACCCCCCTAACTTGCAATGCAGTTTGCTAAGGTTTGTAAAATAAGAACCAAGTTAACGTTAAAAAAAAAATACCGGCCGCTGGGATTCGCCTGAACCACTGATATTTGTTTTAATCCAACGGCGAACGTGGAGGAAATTCATGCTGGCATGAGAAGAGGGATTAAAGCAGACTGTAAAATATTCCTCACATTGTAAATTACGTAACAGAACTTGTTCCATTTTATGCCACTTCTCTCCAAACTTAACGCCCATCTCAAACCCTTACCCTGCCACCTGACAAAATCTAGACATATAGCTTTTATCAGTTACATTTCGTTTCCAATAATGAAATTACTGGGCTACAAATATGACTAGGGTGCACACCGTGAATGCAGTATTATGATTAACCGACTAAGGCGTCAGCGGGGCACGTTTTTTTATTTATCAGAGTCTCTGACTATCTACAAGGACACAATGTAATAAATTGAAGGTGCCGGGTAAAGAGCCGGATCCGCTGTACGCACGCCGCCAGCTTCCCGGTCCGCATCAGCACGTCGTGCTGACTCACCCGTAATTACATAGCAGCGAAAACTGAGAAAAAGCCCGATATCTGCACGGGCAAAATAAATGGAAAATGTAAGCATCCTATGGGTGAAAATGAAGACCGCACTGTGCCGGAGCAGGGATCGCCAGCGCAGCCCCTCGGCATGGCTCTCACGTGTGCGCCTACCTGTCTCCAGGTTTAGGGAGATCCTGGCCTCGGCGAGGTACGGGGTGTCGCTCTTGGACCGGACTCTCCTGATGGGTCTGCGGTCGATGTCCCCCTCTGAAGATGCCGCCATTAATTTGAGCAGCGTCCGGTGGCTGGGAGACGCACGGGAGCCACGGCCGTTTTACGGGGGGGGGGAAAAAACGGGATGATGGGGGTCGAGTAACACGGGGAGGGGGGAGGAAACGGGAGAAGGAGGAAAAAAACGCCGGGATAGGAGGAGGAACCATGCAACGAGGGGCTCAGAGCCAAAAAAAAAAATGCGCTTTAAGCACGACCCGCCCCCTCCTAAAGGGGCGCTCCGATGGGAGCCGCACAAACGTGACGCCGGAGAGGAAGGGACCGAAATGCTCAGTAATAATGTTAATGCTTATGTCTCAGGGCTGTGTCAGTTTACAGTGCAATGTGCACGATCACTGTCAGTCACTATAGTCTGTCAGGTTTACAGATGTAGCGGCGAGACGGTGCGGGTAACGCATGGTACGGTAATCTGTACTGATTCATTTTAAAAGCATGGATCATGTGGTACGGTGCATCATATAGCAAAACGAGACGATCCACTCGTTTTAAATACATAACCACGTGTTTTGAATCAGGATTTAAGGTATCTTGTCCGTCATCTGTCAGGTTTCAAATTCTTATAGGTTTTTCTTGGTTTCCTAGAAGAAGCACAGTGCACCGTAATGCTAGCGGTTTTAAAATGATGTTTCATATGGGTGCTGCCATCTAACGGTGCAGCTTTAAACGCTTGAATGTATCTTTGGGCAATAAAACAATTTTATGTTACGGGTAATAAAGCCTGTTTTTTTTTCATATCCCGCAAAAATGGTTTCTGGCAGTATTAGTAAAATTCAGTTTACGTTTTATACGTGAGACTACGCCTGAATACACATAAACGATGAGTTCCCTGTTTTATTGACTGAAAGGAAATTATGATGAAATTCAACTGTGACAAGGTACATATACAGCAAATAAGGTACAGATACTGGAAATAATCCTTTCCAGTCAGTAAGGCTGGTTATAGGAAAAAGAAATCTTGCAGTAAATAAATGGATTTCTCAGTAAATATAATGTTCAATGCAATTAATGTTCCAGTAGTCATAGAATGCAATGAGGAACTGGGAAGGTTGTATCATAATGTGGTTTGCAGTAAAGCCCACGGCTCTGCAATGAAGAGGCCGGACGTGCAACGGAGCAGCACGCGCCGCGGCCCTTCCCCGTGCCTCACTCACCTTGACGACGGCGCGCGTATTGCGACGCTTGGCGCTCATTTACGGCACGCCTGGGGGAGCCGCGGCCCTTCCCCGTGCCTCGCTCACCTTGACGACGGCGCCTGTTTTGCGACGCTCTACGCGCATTTACGGCACTCCCCTTCCTGGTTACTGCCCGGTTAGTAAATAGCACGCCATGCTGGGGCAACCGCGGCGGGGCCGGAGTCAAGCGTGAAATCCCCAGCGAAGCTCAGCGGACCGGTAAATACGTGCGGAGGACGCGATGCTGAGCTAGCAGCTAATCTTCAGTTTGTTTTACCTGGATTGACTTTCCGGATGAATCTATTGCACGGCAGAATATCTGTGCTAGCCTGTTAGCATGTACTTTGCTGATTCTTAGTAATGCGTTCAAATGGAATAAATGGCATATTTGTTTATATATAGCTCAGAGTAAATGCCTTATGCCCGGTGATTTGGATTTTGGGTGCAACGCTGCAGATGCACGAAATGTCAGTCTTGTCAGAGATGGCGCTCAGACCGAGCAGCCAGCCACCTCACTAACTAGCCCGATGGGTCTGGCCACATCGCAGCTGCGCTTAACTTTAGCTAAACACGCTGTCGTCTTTGGAAATATGTTTACAGCTGCTTTCTGACTGCTTGCACATGTGGAAACGCCCCAAAGGGGGGGGGGGGCGCTGGGGCGCTTTCCGATCTTTTATTTCGCCTTCTGATATTTAGTATACATTTCTCAAAATGTGATTATATAGAGGACATTCCTCCCGAATGCCCCGGCTTCTGTCTGGTTATTCCTGGGATCCTTCCTCTTTTTGGCCACTACGAACTTTTCCAGAAAAAAATCAGACAGTGTCGACTCTTCGGCAGCACCAAAGTGTGCAAAAAACATGCTGAGTGCACGACCTGAACGCATCTGTTTTTCTTTCTTTTCACAGCTGTGAAATAATTATAATGATTCCCCGACAGTTTAATAGAGGGAGGCTGATCGCTCGTTGGTGCAGCAGTGGAGACTCAGGGCAACGCAAAGATTTGGCGGATAAGGCGTGCAACACTTCAGGTAATGTATAGGAGAGGTATTATTTATATGTGCGGTTTATTAAACATTAATAGAAACAGAATATAGAATATGGAGGTGCGGTAATTCTAAAGGAAGTAGAAGCTGAGGCCCAGTTCTGCTCATATTTTATTTACACATTGTCTTTTATATACCATGAACTGCACAGTAGGATGTTCTGTTTCCCAGCTCAGCTCCTTAAGCCTCAAATTGAGTCCACATTTTCGTATTTGACAATATGATACAAGAATGTGGACTGGTTGAGGGTGGGGTGGATTGGGACAGGGGGGCACGCTGAGGATTGGGTTGAAAAACACTGGTTTTGAGTCTTACGCCAAACTAACAGTGTTATCTGGAGATAAGGCAGCACTTGTGTGTGCGTGTCCTGCGTTGTCATGGAAATGCTTCCAGAATGCGCTACCTTGCTCTGACCTCTCCCGGCTTCCGCAAAGGCTGCTTGCCAGGCGTGGATCACGTTTCTCCTCTTTCACACGTACGGACCAACTCCCTCTGCTCTGCTTTGCCTTCGCAGACATGTCTGAGTTTCGGAAGACTTTCTCCAAAGCCAAGCACATAGCCATCCTGACCGGGGCAGGGGTCAGCGCCGAGAGTGGCGTGCCCACCTTCCGCGGGGTGGGGGGGTACTGGAGGAAGTGGCAGGCCCAGGTGAATGACGCATATCCGCCCGGTATTGTGAGCACGCTGCCACCAGGCCACGTTTGCCTTACTGCAGTGGTCCCCATACGTTTTGCACCGAGTACCACCTCAATAAATTATTAGGCTCTCCACCATTATGAGCGACGTTTAAATGCATACCTTATGTGTACCTTAGTTTGAGAACCACTGACTTTGTGTTTTGTCACATTGCCGGTATTGTGTCAGATTTATTGCAGCAGGGAGCAGAGGAGGGGGGGGGGCGGTTTGCGTAACTTCAGCTTGTGTTCACAGAAATCGGATATAATCTTATGGAAATAAGCAGTAGAGTTTCAGTCACTTAATTAACATGTCATATGTGGTCTATCATAGTGGCATGGGGTCCACCCATGATCATGTCTGGCTGTCTCCGTCTGTTACCATCTGAGCTCCGCGGGAGGCCAGGCTAATGGCTGCCCCCCTCCCCCGCAAACCCCCCAGGAGCTGGCTACTCCAGAGGCCTTCTCGCGGAACCCCTCACGCGTCTGGGAGTTCTACCACTACCGCCGGGAGCTGGTGCTGTCCCGGAGTCCGAATGCGGCGCACCGGGCCATCGCAGAGTGCGAGGCACGCCTCAGCCGGCAGGGCCGCTCCGTGGTGGTCATCACGCAGAACATCGACGAACTGCACCGCCGCGCCGGCTCCCAGAGCGTCCTGGAGATCCACGGTGAGGCCCGTCTGCTGTCCCAGGGAGCCGAGGGTACAAGGCTGGGCACTCCCTGGACGGGATGTCAGTGTGTCCAAGAGCTTATGCAGTCACATGCAAAAGGGGCAGTTTAAAGATACTCATTTTGCCTACACAACACAAGAACAAGCAAGCACTCACATGAGGGGGGTTGGAACTGTAGTGTTAGAAGTAGAGGTGCTGTTGGTGCTTCTGCACCCCCCTCTGGTTGTTGGTGGCAATGCAGTGTCAGAATACTGCATAATTTATAAGTGCATAATTTAAAACAAGAAAAAATGCCAGCCTGTGTTTTCATGATGGTCATATTCTTGTTAGAACAGTACTTCAATAAAGTTTATTGGTCGTCCCGACCCTAAGCTGAAAATGACGTCCCTTTCCTATTGGCTGGAATCGAGCTGCCAGCCCTGGAAGTGTGAAGTTACAGTGCTAATCACTGAGCTACTACACTGCTGGTTTTCAGTACTATACCGTATATTTCCTATTACAAACACACATGCAATTTTAATTTTGTTTCTGGGTAGAGATATGCTGCAGCAGACCACCAGGTGGCAGTAGGCACTCACCCTGTTTGCTTCTTTTCCTCTCACCCCAGGAAGCCTCTTCAAAACCAGATGCATGAGCTGTGGGAACGTGGCTGCAAATCACAAGAGCCCAATATGCAGCGCTCTGGGGGGCAAAGGGTACGGCTAACAGCTGCCTCCTCGGGTGGGGGGGGGGACTGATGTCCTAGTGAGATGGCTGATTATATTTTAACTTTTTACTGTCTTAGTGAGCCCGACCCGGACACAAGCGAAGCAGATATACCAGTTGAGGACTTGCCAAGGTGGGTGTCCCTACGTCTGAGTTTTTAGATTTTAGTTCCTGGAAAATTTCTAAATGTGTAAAATAACATGTAACGGGTTCGCAGTTTATTTTAAGGTCAGGTTTTAGTGTGATTGTCAGTGTGTGAGCCGCACCTTCACATTTGTGTTTTACACAAGGTCTCCATTAGATGGTGCCAGAGTTATAGAAGGTGCCTGAGGGTGTATCGCGTTTGACACTACTGCACTTATTACAGAAGTGCTGTTGTGTTTTTTAAAATAATAGCCCTAAACCTTGCATGATGCCTTATAATTAGTCAGTATTAGCTGATTTTCATTTTCTTTCTTTGTTGGGGACTCGTTTAAGTATTGCACAGTTAGAAGCTTAATGTGTGTGATGCATTTGGTCATGCTCAGTCATTGCAATAAAAAGGATACAATAGTGTGGTTGCATTTGAATCTTTAGCCTGAGGGCACAGCTCCTGGTTTTCTAGGTTTCCAGGTGGGCTCTGTCCCCCAAGGTCGTACCCTCGGCTTGCCTGAGCCTCCTTTGCGTGCTTGCAGGTGTGAAAACGGCAGCTGCAATGGACTCCTTAGGCCCCATGTGGTCTGGTTCGGTGAGACCCTGGACTCCAACATCCTGACGCAGGTGGAGAAGGAGCTGGAGATCTGCGACCTTTGCTTGGTGGTACGTAGCCCTCTGGGATGCCGATGCAGGGGAAAGGATGGCTCCACGGGAACCAGCCGGCAGGCATTTCACCCTTCAACCTCCCCGTGACCTTTGGCATATCACCATTTTCCATGGTGACCTGAATAGTGATTACGGAATCCGGATGATTCATAACTAAATTGGTTAAATGAACTTAACTAGGCACATCCATCCATCCATCCATCCATTTTCCAAACCGCTTATCCGAACATTAACTGCTAATATTATTGGACATCCACTGAATTGCTTTACATATCCCATCCAATGTGAAGCTCTTAGCAGCTTTAACTTACTTGCACTAATCCGCTTGCTAATAATGGGCCAGATCCCATTAATGATTTAGCCAAGGGCTCTCGGGGAAGGCTATTTTGGGTTTACTTTGTTTGCCCTCCTTTCCGGCTCCACTACTGACCCTCTTTAGTAAACCTGAATGGTCTGCGAGGCTCAGTCCTGCCGTGTTTGGGTCCTGCGGTGGTTCTTTGTGATAAGGCCACCCCCCACCGGGACGCCCACAGTATGGCGGGCAGGGAACGGAAGTCCCGCTAATGAGATTAACCGATGATGAAAGTTTATTTTGGCGACGTCAGCGTGAGGAAGGCTGAGAGCCGTGCCTCGCATTAAGACGGCAGGGTCATTCTAGTACAGCGGAAGCTGGCTGCCGCTTGCGGCGCTGGAGACGCATGGAAGAGTTCTCCTTTGCTGCCCCTGCAGGTTGGCACCTCCTCTGTCGTCTACCCGGCAGCCATGTTTGCCCCTCAGGTGGCCGCCCGAGGGGTCCCCGTGGCAGAGTTCAACAGGGAGACCACGCCTGCCACTAACCGCTTCATGTGAGTCCCCCCAGCTGTATCCATGGTGACGCGCATCCATGGAGATGCAGAACGCTCGGCGCTTGCCTGAAGCTCTGTACTGTGTACTGAAACTTTCAGGCAGTTACTTAAATTTCGCTGCATGTTCAAGTTGAAAATGGGGCAATTTCACAAGAATGATGATATTTGTGTGGGAGGAACGCCATAATGGGCTCTGTGCTAATTAAATTAAAGCCTTCCGGTAATACCTCTGATATTAATCTTGGTGTTTATTCAGTCAAACCTTAATAATATCGAACTTGGCTAGACTGTACACCAGCATCCAGCATGGGTTGTGAGGACCAGGATTGGAAAATGCTGGTCTTGAATATGTTGGTCTCTTTTCCTGGTGCCACTTATGGGTTCCTGATGTGAGAAATGATCCTTGTTCTGCAGGTTTCACTTCCCGGGTCCCTGTGGAACTACCTTGCCCCCCGCCCTGGAACGTCACGAGTCTGAGGTCATCTGAGGTCAGTCCATGACAAGGCCTCCTCCCCAGTCTGTTACACTTTGTTCCAGTGTTGCTACATCCAGCAGTCCGTCACATTCCCAGCATGGTCAAGATGGACAGATCCTGGAAGCTCAGCCTAACTAGCACAATCCCAGTTTGTGACCGGAGTTCTCTTTAGTACTGGGATTTTGACCAAATTACCGCTGAGGGAGGAATTTAAGAATTCCACATACCTATGGGGACAGTTGCCCACGCAATCATTATTTTATACCTAATTTTTATGGTGCCTTGTTTAAAAAAGGAATATATGCTATATTCTTCGACTCATTCCTGTTGGCTGCCATTTTACTTTTTGCAGAACTTTTTGTAAAGAATGTTGATGTAAAGGATATAATTATTTTGTTACAGAATCTATAAGAGCTGGATATCAGAAGATGGGTATATTTGCAATGCCCTTTCTGGAATTAACCTATGATTGAGCTGTAAGAGCCGTATAGCCCTGAGCCTGGTGGGTGGCCTTTAGCATTAAGGGGGATGGTGTCACTAATGTGATTTCATGTCATGTCTAATAACTGGAATTTGGAATAAAGTTCGGCATTGAGTGTTTAAACCTGATCTGCCCTCCTCTTGCCTCCAGAACAAGAATTGTGAATCCATAGCCGCAGATGTTGTGGATGCATGGTGTAGGACTGCTGTAGCCCCGCCCCCATGTATTTGTCAGCAGCTGGCCCCTCAGCCTCTGGTAGCTGCTCTATACTGGCACCCTTAAGGTGGACTCAATTTATTGCGGTCAATGTTAAGTATGAGCGGCAGAAGTAGAGCCAACACTGGGAGCGCAAGCTGAAATAAACAATTTGATTGGTTAATTAAGAACCAATGAAATTCAAAAACATAGTTGCGGTATGATTGAAGAAACACGGTTACTGCAGGTTTACTGCACTGGCACTAGATGGCAATATTCAGTAGTGAGTCAGCCTGTGGCTTTTCCCCACTCAGTATCGTACATGTGCCCATGTGACCCTTCCAGGCCAGATAGACTGCCAGTGTTTGCTCAGTCAGGTAACGTTCATTTTCTGTTGTGGGGTTCAGCTTTGCTCTCCATCATGGCTTTTATGTCATGCTTTGATTGGGTGGGGGGGGGGTTGGTGGTTGAAGAGAATGTATATGCAAGCGTCCACTGGGCCTCACGCATGGAAGCCCCCCCCCCCCCCCCAAAAAAAGCCCGCTGATAGGCTCCTGCTGGCACAAACGTCTGGTGGCCGTCTGTCTGGTGTTATGATGTGTCGGCATGGAAACCACAGGAGGCCAGCAGTCTGAGGTCTCAGGACGTGCTGCTGTGCCTTTAAATGCGGATGAAGGTCTGCTGGGTGCTGCTGCCGTGCATCTGGTTTGGGGAGGTCCCGCTGGGCTGGAGGTTACCCGCCAGGCCATTGCAGGGATGCTCTGGGCTCTGGTCAGCAAGACCAGGAGGTTCTGATCCAGAGCCTGGCTTCAGGGATGCTGAGGATGAGCTACACGCTTACTGAGAGAAGATCAGGCAGCAATTTGCACAGAGAATGAACTGGCTCTTTTCGAAATCTTCTTCGTCCATGGTGTGATTTTCCATCTTCATCTTTCAAATGCTTTTCCTGGTCAGAGTTGGGGGGGTGGACAGAGCTTATATCCCAGAAACTACAGGCCAGGGTAGCACAAGGAAGGAACATACACACACTAGCTCTCTCCGTTAAAATGGTAAAGGTTTTCATGAAGTGTGGAACACACTTCCCCAGCTTTGTGGTTAAGTAGCATATCTATCTACTGAAAACTGCACAGACCCACCAAAAGCAAGAACTGTTTTTTCCAGCAGTGTCAGAAAATTAATTAGCACTTTTCGGAATGCATTGAATCTGCAGCATCTGAGGGATTTGGGTAATTAGCCGATTGACTATCCTGCTGGAGAACCTTGGTGAAGCATCTGGCTGAGTGGATAAATCATATATGTGGTTTGCCACATGACTGGTAAACCCTGGGAGGGGGCAGGGAGGTGGGGGGGGGGGGGGGGGTGCC
>JAODKL010000081.1:4421333-4431771 GCA_026780765.1 Petrocephalus schoutedeni | reverse complement strand
GGGGGGGGGGGTGCCAGATGATCACATGGGAAAAAGGGGGCCAGCATGCGCTGTGGGATGGGGTGAGAGGTCATGACCCAGAGTGATCATGTGACCAACGGATGGCCAAGTGACCTGGCTCAATGTGGGATCTCGACTGAAAGGTGACAAGTGGTACCTTGGCTGTCCTTCATATCACCCAAGAAGACGTCTCCTGGCCAATGTCCCTGCTTCTCTGGGCCATCTGAATTTATGACAGTGCCACCATCTGGTGGAAGGAGGCAACACAGAGATTTATGTCATGGGTATTCTTTCCTACGAGGACCTGTTAGTCACACGACTCCTGTGCTATTAGTACCAAAAAATGTAACTGCATATCCTGAGTAGAATCACTGGTTGATAAATGGTTTAATGGCAAGACAATTCACACTGCATCAAAATGATAGAGACGACGACTAATATTTATACTAATAGTAACATAAGCAAGGGGACGAGGAGAAAATTGCTGTGCTATGGGAACAAAGAAAACAATTTGAGGCCCCTGATAAAGATACGGGCCTTAAGGACAGCTAACCCCGGGTCAGCGATGTTAGAGAAGAGCGTCCCACAGAGCCCAGACAGCGGTCGTCTGAGCTTCGATGCCTTTAAAGTAATGCTTTCCTCACAACTCAGGAGATGGATCCCTTTCTGTCTCATTAGAGGAGCCCATGTTACTTTCAAATTGCTCCCTAGGCCAAAAATAACAGTGCACATTTCCCATTTTCAAGGTATCATTCTATTTGTAGTGTGTCTCTGCTCAATCGCCTATTTCCCTGAAGCTGGGAGTCGCCTTCAGCATCTCTGGACAAGCACGCACACACAGATGCAAATGAAGAATAACCTGTTGCCTCTCAGGACACATCTCCAGGCTCAGCTTCAATGGCATGGCCTCAACATCTAAAGCTGGAAGCGTCCGTAGTTTGTGCATTAAGTCAACATCAGGTACCTAATGTTAGTACTGTCCTTCGTTTTTGCTACACAGCTTCTTGTCTTACAAAATACACCCAAACAATTATTAAACTCCAAATAAACCCTATGCGTCCCCCCTGGTCCCTCGGTTTGTCTTCTAACGAACATGAGCTACTGAAAAATTGTGAGGATATTAGCTACCTTTATGTACTTGGAAGTTACCTTCTATTTGACAGCAGGAAATGGACCAGGAACAGGGGAATGTATTACTGGTCAGGCACCCTGGACGTGATTAGGCCTAGAGTACCATGACAGTGGTGGCTTTCACTGTGAAACATTAAATGCCAGAGAGCAGAAGCCATAGGAGCCGAGTAAACGGTCCCTTCTACTATATTTTTAAGGTGAAATTGACGTCGGTGATGGCTGGAAGATTTATGTCTGCAGATTCTATACATACAACAGCAGTTCCAAAAGTGGCGGTCTATGGGACAATTTTACATTTATTAAAATATTTTGAAAATGTAACTGTACAAGAATAACTGGTGTGTGTCTTGTTTAGCTGCCCGCTTGTGTTATATTGAGTAAACATCCCATGCGTTCTGAAAGCCATTAACAAGGTCTTCCATTGACCCCGCTTGAGTTCTCGCTAACATTTTAACCAGTCTTAAGAGTTCAAACCAGGCAACAGTCAACAAGATTATTTAGATCTCAGTGCCGCTGCTGTTAGGCTTCATGGAACGTGCTGCTGGTGGTGACGACATTTTGTGAGTGGTTAAAAGACGATTCAAAGGTGATCGCCCCGCTCCACGCAAATATTTAAAATACAGTTATCACCTCGGAGCCTGATGTTTAACTGCGTATTTTTAAAACCATTCATTAAGGCACATTTTCGGGGAAAAATAACCAAAAAAAAATTACTATAAATTCATTTATTTAGCCCGGAAGGTCAGTCAGACGCGCATGTCTGCCCTTGGCACCCCCGGGGGTGTCATTGACTGTGTCACATGTGGTCTCCATGCATTGAGGAAGCTAGTCGCAAAAAGCCATACCGCCAGCAGATGTATCCTACCCACAATGCACTGCATTCATTTAACACTTTCATGACCTCAGGGCACTATTGACCATTTCACTTGTCCATCCACGCTGCTGGCCTTTGTGCCACCACTTCTGAGTCCTTGTAAGGGTTGAACATATTTCAGGATCGAGCAAAAACAACATATTTATGAGCTAAAATTCCCCAGCAGGGGAACAGCTTATAATGTTTTATTCACGATCTAGAATATTCTAAAATTATATATTGCAAGCCTGGAACTGGTTGGGGAAAAAAAAGAAACTAGTCACATTCTCAAATGCAATTTCGGGGCTGGAAATACACATTGTGGACTAGAAAAAAAAGATTAAATGAATCAGCACCAGTAACACTATGCATTTTATTCTCAGGTTCAGATGGGTGATTCTTAAACAAATTGGATTTTGGGACATTTCTCTCTCTCAGATGAAAAGGAAATCGTCAACAAAAATCAGGCATTTCTCTGGCCTACCCCTGCAGATCCTCAGGACCTGATATGGAGAACAGGCGTCCTCTGCTGCTTTTCTATTTTGAAAAATCGGGGGTAGTGAAGCTGATCGTTTATGTGGACGACATGCAGAATAATGGCTTGACGTGGGGATCCAACCGCCAGCACCTCAAAGAGTCATTTCTACCCAATTTCTCACAGTGACATTAATGAGGCTAAAATATTAAACTATGCGATGGCTTGATGGTCACCAGTACTGGAAGCATACATTGAATTGCTGCTAAAATAGGACATTGTCAGCTATCCTCAAACAAGCAATATTCCTGATTAAGGTAAAACTGGGCCAAATTAGCGACGTACAGCCACAAACGTCGCTTTGATTTGGAGGCCTGGCTTCTTCCTGTCTCTTTGTCTTTCTGCTACAATAGAAACTGGTATAATGACTCTCCATAGAAGTCCAGGTTAGGTTACCGCGGTTACTGCGACTTAGACAACGGGAACAGGGGGGACCTGCTGGCATCATCCAAACTTCATGTGCCAGACGCTGTGACTTTATACTTCAGTACCAGTCAAAAGTTTGTACATGCCAAGCCGCCTACTAAGGAGAGTGATAATGTTGCGTCACATGACCTAGCCACCTGACCTAAACATATATGTTATTTTATAGTTTTGCTGTATTTAGAATTATTCTAAAATGTAGAGAATGGTACAATTAAACCTTTCTTTGGGTTGGTGTGCCCAAACTTTGACTGGCACTGTACACTGCTATCAATCAGCATACACCACAAAGCCACTTCGTCCTCAGATTGCATTCATTACTTATTATCGTATCTTTTATCCTTATATTACACTGGTTTTTTTTGGTACTGTCTTGTCCAGTGTCACTCTGGCAGTACAAGTGCGCCACTGTGTCCCCTTAATATGTGTGACAACAAGACTTAGAACTAGAAAGCTGAATCTTGATGGATGCTTGTGGCCAAGCTGCAGGTCCAGGGTGGTCAAGCAAAGGGGAAGAACCAGTCTGTCCACAGGGAATGCAACAGATGCCCAGCACGAGCTACTGATCAGCGTCATGCCCAGAACAAAAAGGATTACAGGAGGTGGAATCAGGCCTAAATATGTCTGACAGCCTGTGTGGGGAATTATGTTGCACTGTACACAATCTCATTTACAGTAACTTTATTTTATAAGCTGAGATTTCAGTGTCAAGAGCAGTAGTTTTTAAATCAAGTAGGCAAGTATAAAGTAAGCAAGTATAAAGGGCAAAATTCTGCCAAAGGGAAAGGATAAAATGCCCTTTTTAAAAATAGATATCACAATGCTGACTGTTTAAGGGCACTTAGCAAGGTTCCCAGTACACCTAGCACCTGAGAATTCCTTTTCCCAGTGGGGTGGAGTCTGAAACTTGCCCAATTGCCAAGATAATTAGTCTCTGGCCTCTCCATGGCGTACTTTGTTTACAAGGTTGGTCACAATTGCACAGGTTCACTGCTACTGGATTTCCAAGAAAACTTCCAAGAAAGCTGGGACAGTCCCTCCCACCGTGGAGCCTGGCTCCATACAATGTGGAACTCTCCTCCAACCCCAAGGCTAGGAAGAGGTGATGTTTGATTCCATAGTGCTGAAGGTGCAGAAGGTGCACAAGACGAAGCCCGTTGCCCCCGGACTTGGAATCATTGCCACCATTCTCACATGGCTATGCCTCACCCCTGTAAGGTGGTGTGATCTGCATGATGGGTGGGCGTGGCCTAGCCAGAGCTGAAACATTGTTGGGGTTGGGGGGACAGTGCCCTGGAGGAAACCCCAGAACAAGCTTCCTGAACAATGGATCTCTGTCTCCTTGCTGAAATTAAATTTTCTTTTATTTGCCAAGTGCATTGGAATGCTCCTTTTCACATATCCCATTATGCTCTCCTCTGAGACAAACATTTGAAAACAAAGTTTAGGGTTCAAGCACGGGGCCAGGCCACTTACCTGGTGCCCCTGGAGTACTTTTGGAGGGGGTTTAAGAGTCTTGGCCCTAAGCTGTCATATGACAGCCATCCCCGTGGCCACCTGATTTCTGTCTTGTCGTCCTCTTTGATAAAAAAGCAGCGTCTGCACACGCCTGAATGTTTGCCTCACTTTCTGCCAGCCGTGCTCACATCAGCAAAATAATTTTCATAAGCGTGAAGCGACGCGCGCCGCTAAACTAGTGGTGTACGAGGACAGGGCGCCAGAAATATGCCTGTAAAGGAAAAAATGTAGCTTTTGCAAATTTGCGCTTCAGCAAAAAATGAGGTCAAGTCTATGCTTAGAAAAATATACTCTTAGGATGTAGAAAATGTGCCAGTTTGGTGCTGTGTGTGGCTGTGAGTCTGTGTACATATAAGTGTCCCTATCCTGTGTTTTTGCACTTATTTGTTTGTGTGTGCTTGGTAAATAGCCTCCCCCCCCATAACAGGTATGAAGACACGGAGATAAAAGACTCCCATTGGCTGTCTGCCCAGTCACCCAGATTGGGTTTCTGGATTGACAGTTGGGAAGCACTAATCCTCATATTGTCTAGAGAAATTTTATTTTGGAAGCAAAGCAGGTCTCTATTTTTAACCAGTTTAAGCTCTTTAGCGTGTAATTATTTACCTTCAGATATTGTCCACCCCAAACAAAACAAAATAAAAAAAAAACTGTCATTACTGACAGCTCTCCTCAGAAGTACAGACGGAGACAGTGGCAGGGTTACTGGCACAGTCAGGGGACCAAACTGATCTGTAGTTCCTTGCTCGGCAGAGACCATGTGGCATGACTGAAACCTCTGATTGGTCAACAGGTTGACTGTTATTTCTGAGCATTTATGGTGAAGTGAAAGGGGGAGGGATTTAGAGAAAGACTGATATGTTGAAAGGCCAATGGGAAGCCTGATGTGGATATGTGCATATGATAAATTTTCATGTATCTCTGTGATAGAAGTGATGACAGTTGCATCAATATAGGGGAAAATGTGATTTTAAGAATCATATGTTCACAAATAACTTTTCAAATGCTTGAAAAAAGTTATAATGTGAGTAAGATAAGATGAAATTAAATCATTGATATAGGAGACAAACTCTCTATGTATACCTATATATGAAGATTTACACACATTCAGTATTCAACCTAAAGTCCTCTGGCTTCTGTTGTGTTTTTTTTTTTTGGTAATACTGGTCCCAACAGGAGTAATAAATAATACTATGTACTTCAGTCACATGACTGACGACATTTCTGTATAATATATACTCATTATAAAAATGGGAAGAAGTGTTTCGGTACTGGAGATGCTGATTTAAACCCGGAGACGATCTCAGCAGGGCGCCGATTAGAGTACACAAGTGGATGAGTTAGCCAGGAGTTTATTATTCCAATGCAGCAATACAAATTAAAACCTACAGACTGGGCACACTTCCAAAATGCACTGCACAGGTGAAGAGAAAAGAGAACAAGCACTAAAACTAACTGAAATTATTAACCAGGGGGTGGAGTTCACTTCCCACATGAGTCAATGTCATATCACAGGGTCTCACAGTCTCCTATACAGATAGGCAGGCGGTACAGCATTATGTTATCATTCCTAGCATGCGAACGTAAATCAAAGAAAGGAACCCGGGAGAGCTGGCCATTTTAACATTTATATTTACAACAATTTAACAACAGGCTGCAAAGCAACCACTCAAGGAAACAAACTGGATTTCATTAAAATACAGCAACATACTCAGCAGAATTTCAGTGTAAATTTTTTTCTTATGATAATAACTATTATGTTTATCAAAATACTTGAATAAATACTGTCACGAGGCTCCATGAGCCTAGTAAGAAGGCAGTGTAAGAAAATGTCTGCTTGGGAACTCATGACTGGAGGGGTGTCAGTAAATGAGTCACACGCTCAACCCTATGCGGTGGCCTAGGGAGCAGGGAAACACACTGGGGACTGAGGGGCTATAAGATAGAGAGGGGGAAACCGGATGACCAGTGACACCTGCTGGCGAAATAGCAAAAGGCACAGGGGACAGAGTCACATGGGTACCAACCCTGACAGGAAACTATATGGAAGCTGGGGATATTGGTACCCGCTGAGGTCCTTTACCAACCGTTATTGTTACCCATAATACTCCTGACATGGACAGCAAATCCGTAATTATCATTAGCAGAAAATGACAACATTGTGTGGGCATATGTACAGGTGTTACCTCCCCCCCCCCCCTCACAGTTCGGTGGCGGTTGGTCGAAGGTGGGTGGCTGGAACACAGGGTGTGGGCAGATGGGATTTATTCCGGAAAGGATCCTCGCCTACTCAGAGAGGGGTGGAGGAGTACCGCCAAAAGACCACACGCTGTGTCCCATGGCAAAGCTCGCGGCTGGTGACACCTCGCCGTGGAAACGCTCCACCGGCAGCCGGAATCCGGCGGGTACTTAATGTCACGGATGCGATTGCTGCATTCCAGAAATAATGTCATTTGTTCACATCTATTTGGTGAGCGGGACAGCAACTGGATAAAATGAGATTAGATAGAGAGATAGGTAGATAGATGATAGATAGAGTCTGACACCTTTTCAGCTGAAGCGTATTCGTTATGTTCTTCGTGATTGCCTGCAAAGGCTTGTTCGTGAAGCCAGGAGCATATATAGGGGCGGGACTAGCTCCAGCTGAAAGCTGACTGGCCCCCGGTGTGCCCCTTTCCCTGTCACTCCTCGATTCAAAATATATTATTGGCTAATGATACAGTTGGCTCCTCCCTGTGAATTATGGCCCCTTTTATGTCACCCTTAGGTGAGGGGGCCCTTTTATTTAGGTGCCTCTTCATCCAGCTGATGTCTGGCTGACGACTCCTCTTCTTTTCTACACTGGCTCCCCAGCTGCACACCTCCCTCAGGTGATTCTGTTCAGGCGAGTAACAGACAAACTTATTGCCATTCATATAATCGCGAAATGAGAAATCAATAAGCGCGATTAATGGCCTCATTGTGGGCAAGCTCCGTTTGCAACAGGAGGCGGATTGGCTATATACATATCTTTACAGCTCTAGTCACATATGAGAGGAACATCTACCCTGCATGTTCAAATGGAATGATACTTTAATTTAACTGCTTAAAAGCCCTAGGATGAATCTTTAAGAAACAGTGCATAGATTTTAGTTATTTTAAATACAAGTTGTTATATTAGGATGAGGGTGAAAAAAGTCTGCACTGCCTTATCTGGATGTGCCAGGCTGGGAAGGTGATCCAGATGTTGCTCACATCTGTAGTGCCCCCCTAGGTAAAGTGAACCACTGCTTGGCACTCACACTGCACACCAGAAATCTGGGAAACTATCCTGTCCTTGTAAAAGCCCTAAAGCCTCACCCAAACACAAAACAAAAATGGTAACCATGAATTTTTAGTGGTGCTGCATTGTCTAAGCTCTGGTTGAGTTGGCAAAAAGATCCACACGAGAGTGGGATGGAGAACAGAACAGAGAATTTTTTAGGGCAGTGTTTCTCAACCCAGTCTTTGGGGAACACCAGACAGTCCACGTTTTTGCTACCTGCCAGCTCCAAGCCAATCAGGAACACCGAATACCTGGTACAGGTGTGCTGGGAGCTAGGAGGGAACAAAAATGTGGACTGTCCGGTGTTCCCCGAGGACTGGGTTGGGAAATGCTGTTTTAGGGTGATATAACACTGAGGTGAAAGAAACCAGCAGGCAAACAAGACAGGAGCTACAGGTGGGGTCAAAGGGTGGGGTTTCCGATAATTATGCGAATGTGTCTGATTAGGTTGGTTGATTAGGACCCAGCCACAAAAATCCACCACTCCCTACACACCCCATGTCAGTATATATGATTTTTAATACATAATAGTAAAACATTATTTTGATCAATACAAACACATTGAAGGGATTTTGTTTAATTAAACTGTTTCAGTTTTAAATATCACATAACCTCAGAGTATAACTTTAATTTCATGAACAAATATATACACAACACAAAGTTATAAGAGGTCCTACCTCCATCAGCAGCACCTGTCTGACAGCAAGCACAATTCTGCTGCTGTAAGATACAGTCACTTTATTTCCATGCCGACATTGCAAGTTTAATTAACATACGCTAACTTTAACACTCCTCATAAGACACCAGATAGTGTCTGTTGCTTCCATCAAGCGATTCTGAAGTTGCTAATGAGGACGCAAAGGGTTACCTGCTGAAGGGCTTGTATCCGTATTATTTTACGGGATTTTCAGTATATGCCAGTTTGTCATGTCTTAACAAGTCTTTCCTCTGAAGGTGTATCATCAGATAGCTGCCCGTGCTATCTATTTTGAAAAGCTCTTCATTCTGAAATTAACTCAGCCTTCAATTGGATCAATAATAATTTATGATTAACAAATGCATTCTCTATTGTTGCTAAGCAGGCACTATCATTGTCTTGTTGTCTAAGGTGCTCTGATTGACTTTGGTTCCTCGCTGTGTTTGTGGTATTTATATGCCCTGCTTCCGGAGCCTCCACAGATTGCAGACACCTAGCTCTGGGCTACTGAGGGCTCTGAATTGCCCATAGTGTATGATTGTCTGATTAAATGTGTGTGTGTTGGGGGGGGGGGTGCATAGATCACATTTGAGGACCAAAATGTTAAAGGTAAAACCCGAAATTTCCCTACTTTTGGGGGCATCTTTTCAGATCCCCATTTGGATAACCTCAATTTTATTTGGGTCGGTTACTTATGGTTAAGATTAGGGCTGGGTTGGGGTTAAGGGTGTTGTGATTGGGATTAGGGTTTTTCCCATAGAAATTAATGGAAGGTCCCCATTTAGATAGGTATGTGAGCCTGTGTGTGTATGTGTGTGAGTGGTTTATGCCTTCAGAATTTTATCTGGATCAAATTTACCCTGATTTTACTAGCAGCTTTTACATTGTTTTTCAAGTCTTGTGCCATCTTTTCACAAAAAAAACAGGAATAAGAAAGTTTATAACTTGACCAGCTACAGCTCTGGAAAAAATGTAGAGAGCACTCTATATTTTTACAAAATCTGCATTTTCAAAATCATGGTTTAATCCTCATTCTGCTGGCAGAAAGTTTGCTTTCATGTTCAAAATTTCTAAGACAGCAATACACAAGACCAAGGTAAAGCAGGAGACACTGGGAACGACCAGAAACCAGCCAGGTAGAGGGCGGAAGCTACTTTATAATCGCAGAGATGGCCATTAACTTATCCAGCAGTGCCTCATGAATTGGAGGATGATCTCAAATGACCTTCATAAGGAATGGGAAACATTAAGTGGTGTGAAGTGCACTGCTAGGACAATTCATATCAGGCTCCTAAAAAGCAAGGAAGAAGCCCTTCATCACTGAAACGCAGAGAAGTATCAGGCTGTATTTTACACACACACACACACACACACACACACACACATATATATTTGACACTATTTAACACACAGAATAATGTATGACATGCAATTTGCTGTAATTATGTTGGTCATCTGAACCTCAGGTCAGTCTCCCTGTGTTTATATCTTCATCAACTCTCTAAATTAGACTTATGGCGAAAATGAGTCCACATGGAGAAAAGGGGCCACAGATCAGCTGAAAGATAGAATCCTGGCTGAAAGCCACAGATCAGCTGAAAGAGAGACTCCCTGGCTGAAAGCCACAGATCAGCTGAAAGAGAGACTCCCTGGCTGAAAGCCACAGATCAGTTGAAAGAGAGACTCCCTGGTTAAAAGCCAAAGATCAGCTGAAAGAGAGACTCCCTGGCTGAAAACCACAGATCATCTGAAAGAGAGACTCCCTGGCTAAAAACCACGGATCAGCTGAAAGAGAGACTCCCTGGCTGAAAGCCACAAATCAGCTGAAAGAGAGACTCCCTGGCTGAAAGCCACAAATCAGTTGAAAGAGAGACTCCCTGGCTGAAAGCCACAGATCAGCTGAAAGAGAGACTCCCTGGCTGAAAGCCACAGATCAGCTGAAAGAGAGACTCCCTGGCTGAAAGCCACAGATCAGCT
>JAODKL010000081.1:4389486-4404032 GCA_026780765.1 Petrocephalus schoutedeni | reverse complement strand
GGGCTGTTTGTGAGGATTCTGACCGAGAGAGCCCAGAGGAGAGCATTCCTGCAGGCACGCAACTGCATAGAGGAGAGGCTGCGGATGGAGGACGAGAATGAGAAGCAGGTGAACACACACACACATCATACACATATGCACACACAGACACATACAAACACAGAGACACACAGACAGACAAAGAGACACACACACACATACAGTACACAGACAAAGAGACACTAACACAGACAGACACAGAGACACACACACACAGACAAAGAGACACTAACACAAACAGACACAGAGATACACACACACACATACACAGACAAAGAGACACTAACACAGACAGACACAGAGATACACACACACACACATACACAGACAAAGAGACACTAACACAGACAGACACAGAGACACACACACATACATACACAGACAAAGAGACACTAACACAGACAGACACAGAGATACACACACACATACATACACAGACAAAGAGACACTAACACAGACAGACACAGAGACACACACACACATACATGCATCCGCATACCTGCTCCCTGGGAGGAGCTCACATTGCTGCTCGGGATAGCCAGGGGCATTTTTGTTGTTTCTGTTGTCCCACACAATAAGCCACTTCAGCACCCGGGCCCCAGCGCAGTAACTGTATGTGCCCAACAGAGGGCCCCCAGTCCTCAGGGGCCCCACGCAATCGCATGATTTGACTGGCGCTAAATGCCACCGCGGGCTATAGCACAGCTCTACTCCAACAAAGCCCAAACACATGAATGTTCGTGACAGCTTTAGTGGTTCTGATGTAGCTGACCAACTAGCTGTTGTCAGTGAGTAGCTATCGCACCTCTGCTCTGCATCTGAGTGGAGCTTGCATGTGCTCACCACTTGGCATTGCATTTCCTCAAAAACAAAATCCTCTTAAAGTTTGGAAAACATGCACATTGTCACACCTTGGACTTCTTTGGTTGCATGGATATGCATATTTCTTATGTGCAGCTTAGAATCGCAAATAGACGTCCCTTTTTAAGGAATTGACCAACTGCACACCCAGCTGCAGGCAGCCTCCCCGAAAACGAGGATGGGGGAGAGGGTCTCCGACAGGGTTGGACGGCTTGATCATCCACGTCCTTCTTTTAGAAAAGAATATTCCCTGTATTTTCAGGAACGTCTCCTGATGAGCCTCCTCCCCAGGAACGTGGCCATGGAGATGAAAGAGGACTTTCTGAAACCTCCTGAGCGGATCTTTCACAAGATCTACATCCAGCGGCATGACAACGTCAGGTAAGATCCCCCCCTCCCCGGCTCCCCCAATTGAGCACTCAAGGGACTGCACAACTCTGCTCCATCGACCGAGGTGTCGATTTGCTCGCTTAAGTGGGCAGTCCTGCAGTGTCCCCTTTGAACTGCTTATTAAAATGCAGCCTGTCTTTCTGTGTTAGGCAGCCACCAGTTCAAAGCGAGTGAACGTGACCCCCCCACCATCCTCCCTTCCCAGAAGAAACAAATGAGATATTTCCACACCCGGCTCACAAAATATCAGACATCAAATGATCTGTGGAATTTCAGTAATGTATTTAACCACAGATATTGAATATGAAATTTGCATGTAGCCACCCTGTAAAAAGTGGCTGTAAAGATTCGGGGCAGGGTGACACTGTCTAGGGTCTCTGTCTGTCCTCTTACCCACTGGGGTCCATTAGAAAGTCTCCTTGCTATCTATGATTAGAAATGAGATGGAATGGAGACCAAATAGACAGCAAGCTTGTATCCCTAGAAGGGTGCAAGCTGCCAAAGCCTAGACCTAACGGGACAACCCCCATTTTCATTGGCTGACGTAACAGAGTCTGGATGACGCACCGCGTCAGCATAGCAGTCTTAAAGGGCCACACCACAATTTTGATTGGACGATGTCACAATGGAGACCACATGACACTCTGCTTTGGCATGGTGGTCTTAAGGGGGTACATCCCCATTTTAAATGGATGATGAATCAGTGGAGTCCACATGGCCTTCTTCTTCGGAATGGTGGTCTTAGATGGACGCACCCCCATTTTTATTGGACGATGTCACGACAGAGACCACATGGCCCTCTGCTTTGGCATGGTGGTCTTAAAGGGGTCCATCCCCATTTTAATTTTATTTGATTTGGCCCTCCACGTCAGCACGCCACGTGCTGCGTCCACACATGATTGCACTGACTATTCTGGTAATTGCGCAGTGAGCAATTATTTTCCTAATTTGAGGAGCGGCTTCATCAGAGCCGCCACCGTTGTCGGGGGGTGGGGGGTGGGGCGACATGGGCTGCTCGTAGGTGAGTAATTAACGTGCATTTTCCGAGTGTCATTTAATGAGGCATAGATGCAGCCGCTCTCGCGCTGAGCTTCTCAACAGACACAACAGACAGAAATAAGGTCAGTTACACCTGAAGATGTGTGTGTGTGGGGGGGGGGTCACTTCTTGGGGGGGATATTAAAACAAAACCATAAAGCCAAGTTGAATAGTCATCTGTTGACATACATGTATATCAGGAAGATTCTCACCATTCTCACCAATGGCACCAAACAGGAACAATACAAAGGAAACTGACTGGCTGTTAAAATGCAGGAATGTGTCGGGGCTCCTCTGAGCCCGAGGACACCTCGGCGATGTCATGCTATTTATTTGTCCATTTACTTCTGAGAAATGCTGAGAATTACACTCATCCACACCTTTCCCTCTGTGTCGGCAGGAGGTAGAGCCGCAGACGGTCCCTCCTTCCAGCACTTAATCTCCCACAATTGTCTTGGGTTGTGTCTTTGTTATGGATCCATTTTCTTTAATCATCTCTGGCTTTGAATGTGTGAAACAGCCACAGTTTGCTGTTAAATAGTTCCTGCTTATGGAGGGGCTTCCAAGTAAACTGTTCAAAGCAGCATGAATTTGGGCTGGTCAGTTTTAACGCTACGCAGTGGCACCCAGTGCTGAGCTGCAGGGACGTACCGTTCCGGTGGTCTATGTTGGGGGGTGTGATCGGGCTCCGTTGGTCCTTCCAGCATCCTGTTTGCCGACATCGTGGGCTTCACCAGCCTGGCGTCCCAGTGCACGGCGCAGGAACTGGTCAAGCTGCTCAATGAGCTCTTTGGCAAGTTCGACGAGCTCGCCACGGTGAGTGCCAGCCCCGCCCGTCACCTCCACCTTCCCCCCCGCTCGCAGCTTCAAGCCAGAGTGTACCTTAGGACTTAAAGAAAGCCCCGGGGGCCAGAGCTTTAACACATTTTTGCCTAGTTCAGTTTGCAAACGCAGCACTATTGAACGCAACTCAAAACACGTGTTGCCTTGTTCATTCAGCACTATATTTTACACCAGTGGTCTCCAGTATTTTTTACAGTGAGAGCTGCTTTTACGAAGTAAATATTCTTTAGGAGCTACTGGGTCTGGCGGTATATTACAGTGATCAGATGGAAGGGGGGGGCTTTTTTTGCCAACTGGGGGGAGTGACAGTCTGATTGTCATGATCGACTAGTAATGTCTGAGAGATCGACTTGTTGATCGCGATTGATTGGTTGGTGACCAATGCCTTACACGCTACTCAACCTTCGGCTGCCGTATGTGACGGGTTATTTAAAATGGATATACTGTTCTTCCCATGGGAAACAAAGTAACGGGAAGGGAAGACCAAACACTACAGCTAGGACAGTCTCATTGTGTCGTTTGTGGCCATGTGGGAACTCTGATCGCCGGGGCAGGGCTGGGGGGGTGGCTTTTGGGGGAGCAGAGCAATGGTCTCATGGGTCATAGCATCCAGGTTAGCAGCAGCTCTACATTTGATTGGGCAATATAAATACTACCTGCAATTAAATAATTAGGAGGTGGACTGGAAAGCGACCCAGCGGTCCTAGTGCACCTGAGTTTTCCAGTCCAGTGATTGCTTTGCGTCGCAGACGGGAATGAGATAAGCCTCCATGGCCATGCGCTGTGTAGGCGCTGACCAGCGCACTGCCCCCGTATGTTTTTTTAACCCTTCACTGACCTTCTCCTACTCATTTTTCTCCGACAATTAAAGGCCTCACTGACGGCTCCCTGAATTACATTCTTCTTTGCGTCATTAGCTGCCAGCTTTAGCTAATCACTTTTGACCATATTTGAAAACAGCTACAATTCAGGTTTTAGAAATCAGCTATCATTTGGTGATTCTCGTACACCTGCTGTAAATACTGTCACATGACCAATTTTGTGGTGCTGGTTATAGACCTGTTAAGTTAAGGTTTGAACCCAGCCCCATGTACAGTTTGCACGCTCCTCCTGATCTCGTAATCTTTTCTTTTCTCTTGTTTCCTTGTAGTTCCGTGTAGTTCAGACGAGTCGTGTACTGTAAGCCCTCGCGGTGAAATTGTGGGCAGAACCGTGTTTTTATGTGGTTTCCCCTCAGTGCACTGCATTTCACCGTGTTTTCACCATGCCTCACTGTGTTTGCCTGCTTGGGATGGGCTGGGGATCGCTGCCTGCATATCCACACGACCTCTTACTTAAAATGGAGGGAAAGCTATGCTGAAAAGCGGTTCTCTTTTACATATGTTGCCATGGAAGATGAAACGATGAAACGTTTTTCCACGGATTTATAAAAAGCAAAGAGCTTCGGTGGTATTTAGCAGGAGCGCATTAATAATAACTGTGATCTGTTGTGTAGGCGCATCATCACCGGACTAAGTAGCCTGAGAGCCGCGGTCGTACCCAGAATGAATCATAGCACAGGAACAGTGACGATGGGCTGTGAGATAGACTCAGCTGCGCTCTGATACGGTCCCCCGGCCTCAGCATGCAGTCAGCCCCCCCCCCCCGAAGCTTTTTCTGGGCCAGCGAGCAGACCAGCGCCCCCTACTGGGCGGCACCTTCATCTCCCCCGTCTCCATCATGCGTAGCCACGTTCCGCTGTGTCCCTTCATTCCCCGGGGCGGGTAAGGCAGTGATCGCGGGACGAGAGTGCCAGGGACACAATGTGCCCCTCCCGCCCAGGGGCCACCATACCGTTGCCTCGTTCCTGGGCATGCTCAGTAGTGCCACCCCCCCTGCAATCCTCCCATGAGGAAGCAGACCTTCCTCTCTCCATTTCTGTAAGTGTCCATGCGGGCCATATTGGCCACTGCTGCTCAGTGACATCACTACCCCTGCCGAAACTGCGCACTAAACATTGTCATTCCTCACCTGTCCCAAGTTACTCCCAGTTCATTATAACCCGGGTACACCAGCTACCAAGTGCTCTCTGGTCACATGACTAGGTTGTCGTCTGTCTTTGCGAACCACATTTTCATTCCGATTCCCGCTACAAATCTGCTCATGTACAAAAAATTGAAAGAGGGAGATACAGAACATATTCATTTATTTTTGCTAAACAGCCATTTGAATAATGTATACTCGGGCAGGTCCTGCCTCGCTGTGAAAAGATTTTTTCCTGAGCCAGAAACGTTCACATTAATTCAGTGTTATTCAGTAAAATAGCTTTGAAAGGCAGCCATACATCTGAACAGTTTGATATCTAGAGCTAAAATAAATCCCTTTTTGTCCTGCCCCTTCTCTGTTCTGATTGGATGATCTCCTTGCGTCTATCCATTCCGTGTTTCTGACTCTTCTGACCGGTCAGACATAGGCTGCATTTTGACACACAGGGTTTCCTGAATACAGCGATTCGCTTTGCCTGTTCTCCCCACCTGAGCTTCCTCCTTAGTGTCCCAGAGGCCTTCTCTCGGCTGTTCTATCTGTGACGTCCCGTGGTCAGATCACAAGAAGGGCCCAGACTGAGTATAAGAAATCACTGTGAAACAGGAATAACAAATTCCTCAGGGTCAAAGCACCACAGCTGCATATTTTAGCAAAATTGAGTTATCGTTAAAATTAGGTGTCTTAGGCTCTGTTTTATCTTGGCTAAATATCTTAGTTCAGGTATGCTTGATTTTGAATAAGTACGCTATCATTTACTGACTTACTCCACTGGTTGATTGACTTTCTCTATTGGTAGATAGTCACAATACTCTGAAGCCCTTTCTCAGTTTCAGTGTCTGCGTAGTTCCTGTATCTTGCCTTTGTCGGGCGCTATTAATCTGCCCAGGCTTTTCCACAGCAAACAACAAACATGCACATTGATGCTTTAGCTTCTCTCTGATTGGCTCGTTTCACGCTTCTTCTAAGAAGTTCGGAAGTTCAAAAAGAAAGGAGAGAATTACGCGCAGTCTAATTGCGATAAATGCCTCGTCATGCTCATTATCCGCACAGGGACAGCTTCAAACCTCAAGAAAAACCCTGTCTAGTTCAAGGAACAAGTGGCAGCAGGTTGGAGCGATTTAATTTGTACCTTGGCACACATATCTATCCGAGGGCTCCTCTATGTCGCTCTCCGTGGCTCATGCAGTCACCGTGTTTAAAGACAAGGATGCTAATCGGCGGCTTCCACACGAAGCGTGGTGATGTACATTGTCAAGAGGGCATACAGGCAGGATCTGAACAGTAGTGACACTATAACAATGGGCAAGTAAAAGTCATTATTTAAAGCAGTGTTTCTCAATCCGGTCCCGAGGGGAGCAGCAGACAGTCCATGTTTTTACTCCCCCCCAGCTCCCAGCCAATCAAGAACACTGAAGGACCGGTACATGTGTGGTAGGAGCTGGGAGAGAGCAAAAATGTGGACCGTCTATGGGTCCTTGAGGACCATATTGGGAAGCACTGACGTAATGGACCGGTGTCATTATAAAGGTAAATACATCCTGATGCGTGTTTTTTCCTGTTGAGATGTTTCATTGCATTGTATTTATTGGCAGATGCCTTTCGCCAAAGTGACGTACATTTTTGAGAATATAGAGACAGATGGTCCCTGGAGCGATGGGCTGGTTAAGGGCCTCGCTTAAGGGCCCAACAATGAAATTAGTCTGCTGATTCCAGAAACTGAACTGATGACCTACTGACTCCTTACAGTGCTGTAATCCACGGAGGCACACATTTATCTTTCCTGTAAGCATGCACATAGTCCACGGAGGCACACATTTATGCTTCCTATAAGCATGCACATAATCCACGGAGGCACACATTTATGCTTCCTATAAGCATGCACAAATTCCCCCACCGTGTGTCTAAAGCCTGCCATTAGGATAATAACCTTCCTGTTACACGCTTTGATTTCTGGATCTCTCTTTAAGCACCGTATCTTTCACATATATTTCCCTGACACCCCCGTTTCAGCTAGACACCCCCACCTCGAACCTGCCGCTTAGGACCAAGAGAAGGAGCGGTGTCCGGTACTTCAAGCCATGTGGGGGGGACACATCCCACCAGACCTACACCACTACCCCCCTCCCCCCCTTTTAACCTCACCCAGCCCCCCAAAATATCTTGAGTCTTTCTTGCTTTCCTCCTTGCAAAATCGTCTAGCAGATCATGTGTTGGCGACAGACACTCGCGCCCATGGATTTTAGCTCGTTGTTAGCACACCCACCTCCCAGTCCAAGGTGCTGCGAGTTTGAGCCTGGGGGGCCAGGGCTGAACCACACTGCTGCCACAATGCTGGTTATATAAGCACTATACTCTCTGAAAAGCTCTTCTTTTAGCATGCACTGTATGTACCAAGAGGCCCAGGTGTATGCTGAAAGTCTGCACTCGGGCCTAGGGAGCCCACGGAAATTCACAGCGTAGGTGCCAATCATGCTTTGTGGTCCAAGTGGTCACCTTGATCTTAAGACGCCAACGGGCCTGGGGTCCCTCACACTGTTATTGCTGCGGGGTCCAGGGGCCAACATATGTTTAAACACCAAGGGATTTGAGGGTTCTTATATTGTAAGTGCTGTATGTATTGTACTGTATAAGTATTGTAAGTGAGCTCACACTATAACCACCCAGACTGCTGTGCGCCCTGAGGGTGCTTGAGTTCAACTTTCTTCTGAAGTCTTGGGCCACACAACATGTTCAGCCTGAAGCTTGGAGGGCCCCTGGCAGGCCTAGGGCTGGGGGCACTGGCTCCAATGGCCCAATGCTTAATCCAGCATTGTGTAGAAGATCAACAATGATCCAGACTAGCATGAATAATTTGGGGGTGGCAGGCTTCAGAAGAGAAGGGCTGTGCCTTTAGCCAACCAGGCATCACACGTGAGAAGGAACTATTAGCCTTTCCGGATTTCTGGGATCGTCTTTGGAAGCAGGCACCATTTGCAGCATGAGCAGAGCAGGAGGTAGCGATGGGCGCAGGGTGAAGCGGAAGAGCGGGGCGATGCGCAGAAGGGCCCGGAGAGAGGCAGCACTGACATCTGACGCAACAGCTGTGTGGAGTGGGCAGTGAGAAATGAAGACATTATTTGGAAGCGAGACACCGCCAAAATGCAAGCCAGCAGCTAGTCACATAGCCTTAAAAGGAATGCACGGGCCAGACTAAATAAGCCATGCAGATGACATTTATAGGTAAATATTTTGATAATCAATAATAATAATAATGCTTTGATCTTTCGAAGAGTCTAACGTTGGGTTGTTCACTTATGGGGACTGTCTATCGATGTCTTATCAAAGCGCTATGGTATGGAATAACACCCATCGAACCAATCGGTAAATGAGATGCCTGAACCCAGCAGGGTGACTGCAGGGTCAGAGGCGAGGATAGCGAGCGCATGTCTGCTGTCAGCAGACTAGCCTTTTCCACAGAGGCAGTGAGCATGTTGACGGCCAGTCTCAGACCTTGTCCGGTCCCGGTTCCTCAAACCCAGCCCCCGTCCTGCACTGGAAGCCCCTTCGTAGGTGCGTCCAGTGAATTAGCTGTGAGCACAAAGCCCTTTAGCGAAAGGAGCGGGCTCCGGGACTCTCAGTATGGCGCCTTTCTCCTCCTCGTCCCGCGGTAATCATCTCGCAGCTCTCCCTCCAGATGGTTCCCGTTCTGCCTCCCCTCCCTTCCCAGCCCGTGCGGCGACAGCGGTCGGCCCGATCTGCTGACGGCGCGTGGCGGCGCGGCCCAAACCGATTATGTAAGGCCGTGGCTTCCCAGCGGACAGGAGGCAGGTGCCTGGAAACGCGAGCTTAGCCAGGACGGCGAGGGCCCATCGGGAAACACAATAGCTTATTAAAAAAGAAAACACAAAACCCACATTGTCCAAAAGCAGCCTGATAACATGCCTTTCCTTAAACCGTGACTGAATTAACTTCCTTCAAATGCCCATTAGCTGAATTATATGCAGGAGCACTTTAATGTACAGGCTTTCCCAGGCGAAAGCCCAGGGCCGTCTGCTGAAAAGGGTCCTCAGCTAACCTATTAAATCTAATTTTAGATATAGATATTTTGGGATCATCCCGATTTTAACTAATATATATCAGACCAGAACACAAGTTAATCCACCAACCCCCCTACCCTACAATTTTTCGTTGGGGACCCCAGGTCTGCAAATTTTATCATCAGGGATGCCCCCCCCCCCCCCCGGCTCTGCAAATTAAATATTTCATCAACATCCCCGAACATCCCCTACCCCTTGCGTCCTTTGAATGAGACATAAAACTGTCCTGGCAAAAATTTCCCTCTGTGGCCCTATTAAATCTGCCCCCTAACCATCCCCTATATCTAACTGGTGAATTCTCTCCTGCCCCTTCACCACCTTAGCTACTGTGTGGTGAGCATATCCACAGTGGTGCTGGTTAAAGTGCCCCCCATTGGTTCTTTAAAGTGTTTTGGTTGTCTTGGAAAGTGCTGTATAAATGTAGCATTCTTTCATTCATTCATTCAGCCCCCTGGTTGACAACTACATCACAGAAAATAGGAGGTGGTCCGGTGACAGATCGAACAGCCCAGGGACCTCTGACCACGTTAATGTGCCTCTGGTTATATGTATCATAATAATGTAAAGTCAGCCAAAACGCTATCCTACGAATACAGTGCATTCGAAAAGGTCAGGACTACTGTGTCTGGCCAATGTACCGTACAGTCGAGATAGCATTAATTCCGTAAACACACAGCTTGTAAAAATGATGTTAGCCATGCAAATCAGCTACCGCGAAAAGCCAGTTACGAGGCTGTGGGGTAACGCGGGGGGAGAGGATGCGTACGAAGGCGAGCGTAAGCGAGACAGAACCAGAGCTGGCAATTAGCGCCAGGCCATTAGCAAGCCGAGTGGCTCCTGGTGGAATCGGAGACCAGCCGCGATTGCCCGTCTGACGGCCGCCTCTGCGCCCAGCTATGTGCGCACGGAAAATATTCTGGCAAGAAACCGCACCACTATAAAGAGGTTTAATGTAATGTCATGTAAATAGTTAGTCAATTAATTGCTACCTTGTGGGTTCCATCTATCTGAACCCCCATAGGTAAAGTGAAAATGATCATGGAATCATGAAAATGGTCTTAAGTGCCTCTTTCCCACTCGGACAGGAGAACCACTGCAGACGGATCAAGATCCTAGGGGACTGTTACTACTGCGTGTCGGGCCTGACGCAACCCAAGACGGACCACGCCCACTGCTGCGTGGAGATGGGCCTCGATATGATCGACACCATCACGTGAGTGTGTCCGAGGAAATCAAGGCATGCTTCATCATGAAAACGAGAAGACCAAGCGGTAATAATTATTTATGCGCTAATACATTTATTGTGGATTCCAATCATTCGTCCATATTCTAACCATTTATGCTGATAAGATTTATTATAAACGATTCACTGGATTGCGCATCTGTATTAAATTCTTTAGCGCTGATTTTTTTTCTGTTGCATTTTCGGCGTGCGGTCTTTCTGCTGCAATGTCAGACTGGTAATTACGGGATGGAAACGCTCTACTGAATCGTTCAAGACCATCCAAAGGTTAATTATCAAACGACTTAATCAACAGACAGAGGTTGCCCCATTTGGCTCCAGTTTCAGCTCATTGGCACGCAGTGAGCAATTCCCACATGTGCGGAGGACAGAGGGGGCGTGGGGGTGCGGTCCTCACTAACGCTCGTTATTAAAGAATAGTAATCATACGGAAACGGAGACTCCCGTTACACAAGGTGAAAAGTACACATCCGTAGAGAAACTGTCCGTCTCTACTCGCCTCGATCCCGCTATCCAGGCTCTACCAGACCCTATTTATTCTTTAACAGCTTATTGCGTCCAGTCCACTGTATTTAAAATGAAGATCAAGCAATTAATACGCCGCCAGTAATACAGAGTAAGTACTATACACTAGGCTACTAAAACCGCTGGCGGTAAGAACTTGTTAAAGTCGGCGATTAGCTGGGATTGCTGGTGGCGCTGTCATTACATATGGAAATACAGAAAAGACCGTATCCAGCGCAGGTGGATGCAGGACTGCGCGATTTCTCTGTAAAGGTCGGGAAAACTTTTTGGGCGATTCATAAAGGTGATATTTAAAAAAACAACCACAGGCGCGCATCTTAGTTAAAACAGACAAATGTACGTGCGAAGAAGTCCGTGTTAAAGAACGGGAAAATAACTTCAGGTTTGCCAGGAGACGGAGCCAAAGGCCCGTCCTACGTGTGGGATCTGCCAGGTGCCAAGCGTGTCTGCGGGGACCCCAAGGTGTAAAGCCTATAATGTCAGCACTAAATTAGACATTTTTTGCCAACTTCTATTGCAGCATTACTCAGCCAGTAAATCCAGATGAGCCGAATACACAGAAATTCCCACATCTATCTGACAGCGTAAGGATGCCAGTACGCGTCCTTACGCAACGCGGCGTGCTGCAGTACCCTAATTAGCTTAATATACATGAATCAGTCATCTATTGCCTCCAAAAGTAATTGTCCGTGTTGTTTATATGATACATAATAATGTAAATACGTTTAATAATTTTTTATCACCGATATTTAAAATGATTGGGGAAAAAATTAAAATTGTACTGCTTTACTGTGATTTGCCTCTGTGACAGCAGCTCTATCGAGTCTCATTAGTTAATTAGCTGATTAATTGAGCGCTGGGGTCGCTGCAGCTTGCTATAGCACCGAGAGTATTAGGTTTGTTCAAGGTTTCCCGGAATCAGACGCCACCCGTGCGAGATTAAGTGTAGAGGCTGTCTTGACATTTAATTATTTGTTTATTAATTTTCACCTGAAGTTAAAAAAAAACAAAACACTTACCCAGGACAGGGCTGGTGAATTGAAGCCAGACATCCCTGGGATTAAAAGTGCCATATCACTTTGGTTCACAATATATTAAAGAAATGAATAAATCATTTATACCGGTTTTTGTGGAGTTACTCCATTCTTTTCCTTTTTTTAGTTACTCATGCTAATTACGGACTCACAGGACTACATACTGCATGGATGACAGTGAAAGATGTGAAAATCATTCGAAAATGTCCTTTGTTTCTTAATCATGCCTAGTCCCCATAACGTTAAAATGCAGTAAAGTCCATGACATTATGACTGGACCATTTTTAAACCCAAACTACTGGTAATTTATGTCCTCATACTTAATGAAACGGGTACGTTTTACAATCTGGAATTGTGGAAGTTTTAAAGCTGTTTATTTTACTAACTTACTTGTTATGTAAGTGAAAGAACTTTCACTTGGAAATCTCAGTCCTTGTTCAGTCACTCCAAGGCCATTCAGTTTTTCAGTGAAATCTGGAACCAGACAACAGAAACTTTTTGTGTACGGCCAAAACTGCTAATTATTTCTCAGAACAAACACTTTCGGAAAATGCTAATGAGGGCTGCATAATTATTCCGTTTAATCCCCGCATCTAATTTAGCTGAGTATCGGAGGATATTTGTAGGTGCTGTGTGGCTTATTGGGATAGGATGGCGTGCCTCTGATCTGAAGGTTTTTAGTTCAAATCCCAGATAGAGTGATTTCAGCACTGGGCCCCTGAGCAGGGCCCCTAACCTTCTAGAGACTGCTTTCTCTAAAAAATATTAGTCACTTCAGATAGAGGTACCTGCTGAAAGAAATATTTTCAGTGTCAGCTCCAGATTTGGGCAGTGTGCAGAGCCCTGCACTCTTGATCGGCACGCCAGGCGAATTAATGAAATGCAAACATAATGTAAGTGTGAGTGAGATGTACCAGTGACAGATTGTTTTTCCAGGAACAGGATGGGTAAGACCTCCAAACAGGCATCACACTAACAGGGCATGTGCACGCACACACACACACACACATACACACATGGTGGCGTGCTCTTGTTTATTTGACAGGCGCTCTCGCCCAGTGCGGCTCAGAAGCCCACCTGCCCCGCGGCCAGCCAGTGGGCGGCTCCCTGACGGCGCCCCCTGCTGTCTCCGCAGGTCGGTGGCCGAGGCTACGGAAGTGGACCTGAACATGCGTGTGGGCCTTCACACAGGCAGGGTGCTCTGCGGCGTCCTGGGCCTCCGCAAGTGGCAGTATGACGTCTGGTCCAACGACGTGACCCTGGCCAACGTGATGGAGGCTGGGGGCCTTCCCGGGTCAGTGCGGTCGGCGCGTAGCTGCGTAGCTTTGTGTGGCTCTGCGCTCTCTTCTTCTCACTGGCCTGGGAGAGGCTGCACTGATTATGCGTCTGTCTTGAACAGGAAGGTCCACATCACCAGAACTACCCTAGAATGTCTGAATGGGGACTACGAGGTGGAGCCCGGCTACGGGCACGAGAGGAACGCCTTCCTGCAGAAGCACGACATCGAAACCTTCTTCATTGTGCCGTCACACCGCCGCAAGGTGACGGTGGAGTGCAATGGCCGGGGATGGGATGCGATTGCTCGCCGCATAATTGCACCATTCAAGATCGAAGATCTTTATCGGTCACGTGTGTCAGATGCGTCGGGGACGCTTCCTCATGCAGTCACGCTCGGTTAAGAATAGACAAAAGAGAAAACTAGAGAAGATGCTGATAGAGTATTAAATCGCCGGGAATGATGCAAAATATCATCCCTGAAGCCACTGTGTCTCCAGGGAAGTTTTAGACATGAGTCTGAGTGCGAGGGTCTTGGACAGTCGGAATGGGTCGAAAGAGCCCACAGGTGGGATCCCTTTGCAGGAACCATGACCTCCTTGTGTGGCTGAAGAGTTCCGTAGGAGGGCGCGGGGTTCGTCGATTTGGGGGAAGGGCTGGGATCAATTGTGCAGTACCTTGATGGGTGGCAATTCCAGGCAGTTATCCAAAGGGGAGAGGGGTGGGTATTGGAAAAATATCCCACCAGAGGATGGTGTAATGTTACTTATTAAACAAATCAAAATAAGCATCCTTGGTGGGTGATGTTTGGGGACACGGTGGCTCATTTGGGAGAGGCCACGGCCTGCGAATGCCCCAGCTTGGCGCTGACCCTGTAGGCTCTATGGCTCAGGGTTCTCCTGCCATTAATGTCGCCCGGGCTTTGGGAGGTGTGACAGAAGGAGTGGAGGAGGCCGCTGAGGGCAGTGGAAGGCCTCCCTCGCCGTCGGGCCATTTTGGCTCCAAAGCTCAGGGTCTCGCCGACTCGACAAATTTGGCAAAGAAGACTCAGAGTTGCACCTAAAAAAGCTACAAGTCGTCCCCCAGTTTCAAGACTTATCGTGCGTTCCATTATACCTTGGAGGTCGGTATCCGAGTCAAAAACCGAGTTTTAGAGGCCGGAAGTGACGACATGCGCGCTCCCGTTTCTCGTAAAAT
>JAODKL010000081.1:4378412-4389386 GCA_026780765.1 Petrocephalus schoutedeni | reverse complement strand
CCTCGAATTTTTACCGGATGTGACGTTGTCCCGAGCGCCGAGTTCCGACCGCCGAGGATAATGGAACGCACGATTATCTCCACTGAGGGACGCTATGTTTCAGGGGTTAACCGTGTCAGCACGTCAAACAAGACATGCTAATAATAATGTCCTCTTAAAACCCACTGCAAGCAGAACCAGAAGGCCGCTATGGATTTGGCCGTTCCTAATCAAAGCATTTGTTTCAACTGAATTCAGTCACTTTTAAAGGGTACCTTTGTCGAATCATGACTTTTCCTTTTTAATGTTCGGGAAACGGCTCCGGTCTGGTTTTTGTGAGCTTGGATAGAAATCGACAGTCATCTTGCTGTGTGTAACATCGCCGTAGCTAAGTAACAGGCAGCAAAAGATTCACAGATGGGAAACTTACTTTGGTCCGCCTTGTGACCGCAGTAATGTGTTCTTTAGTTACCCCCCCCTCTGCGCTGTGGAGCAGGGGAGGTGGGGGGGCGGTGTTGTTTGTGACTCTCGAGGTGTGAATGTTCTAGTCTTGGCTGCAAACCCTCAGTCTGTGCCGTGGGCGGGCTCTAAGTCTGAGATAACACGTTCCGTTACGGAGTCAGTTACGGAACAAAGAACGTGCCAGAAACTTCTTTGTGCTGCTTTTGGGTCATTGGGAGGGACTTTTATCCAGAGCAACCAACAACTTTACCCGTTCTAAATCAAAAGATTTTCCCAAAGTTCTGGTTTAAGTACCTTCTCCAAGGTGCAACATATCCTGGGATTTGAAGCAGCAATATTCTGTTTGTTCCTTAATTATTCTCCGGATGGTGGTGTAATGCGGTTAATATCCTCACCTCATTGCATTGCTTTTTTTCTTTTTAGACCTGAGACCCCCCTGCTGTGCTTTCTTCACATGTCTGTTGCTCATAGGGTCACGTTTTCAAGACCCACTGAAGAGTTTCACACCTAAAATGCTTTAAATGGATTTCCGACCCCGATCCGTCTGTCCCCGGGAGCTGTAGGCCCCCATGAGCCCGTCGCTCATCGCCGGCAATTTTGACATCCCCTCTGTCTGCTTTTGCCCCCCCCCCCCCCGACAGATATTTCCTGGATTAATTCTCTCCGACATAAAGCCTGCCAAGAAGATGAAGTTTAAGACGGTGTGCTACCTGCTGGTGCAGCTGATGCACTGCCGCAAGATGTTCAAGGCCGAGATCCCGTTCTCCAACGTCATGACCTGTGAGGATGGAGACAAGGTAGGCGTCACCACCCCCAGCATGCTGGGTTCAAGCGCGGACCTAGTCGTGACCTCCTCATTCCCAAATTCCCGGATCATGACTTTATCGTTCAGGCGTCGATATGACACCATCTGATTAAGACCCGGAGAGCTAATCCGATGTTCCAACCACAAAGGTCTGTTCCACTAGAAAACGCAGAGCAGATATTGTCAGCCATCTGCTGCCATGTTTGCTTTAGCCCTAAGGACATAGAAAATCCATCGGATCTTCATGAGTGAACGTGCACGTTGGTACATACTGTATAACCCCAGTTTGAGGAACCCTGTGGACAGGCCTGAGAACAGTGGAAATTGTTCCAAGAAGTGCAAACTTTATTTTGATCACAGTACCCGGGTGCCGCATATTTTTGGCTTGAAGGCTGAGTGTCAGTCGGATGATTCACTGTTAAGTTGACCTTGGCTGTGTCCTAAAGGTTGTGGATTCAAGTCCCACGGCTGACAAAGTAATCATATCACTGTTGGACCGTACACTGTTACCGTACACAAGATACCGTACACTGTAATAAAGTAAATAATTAAGTCACTTCTATTAGTGATTTTTTAAACATATACAGTGTGTTCTGGCAAATAATGATAATTTTTGGCCATAATTGGAGAGTTTTAAGGTTATAGTCAAAGAGCCAGTGTGCACCGCGTTATGTGAATGAACAGCCCATAGGCTGCCATGTAAATAAAGCCTAAAACCATGGGCTGGACTAGAATTTAGGCAGTGCGGGGATGATACTCAGCCTAGGGGCCCCGTGCTGCCTGACATGGGCCCCGGGCCCCCAGTGAGCCTATCCAGCAGAAGGTGGATGAATGGATAGGTGGATGAATGAGCGGGTGGATGGATGGATGGGTAAACATACGGATGCATGGATGATGAATGGATGGATGGACAGACTGATAAATGGATGGTGGGTGGGTAATATATAGATGGATGGATGGATGGATGATGGAGGGATTTGGATGGAGGGACGTATGGGCAGACAAACAAATAAATGGATGGATGGAATTCGCACAGGCCCGGGCCGTGTTGGTCAGGGAAGTGCCGGTCGTGCCGACTGCAGCCGTAACCACATTTGGGCTGCCGGCCGCTTCCCGCCAGAGACGGGCGCTGCGCACAGTGCCAGAGAAGCTGCGGAACCGCACATCCTTCTCGGCCAACGTGGCGCACTGCACCCCCGGCACGCGGGTCAACCGCTACATTGGGCGGCTCATCGAGGCGCGGCAGACCGAGTCGGAGACCGCCGACCTGCACGTCCTGACGCTGACATACCGGCACGCCGACCGCGAGCACAGGGTGAGCAGGCCGCCGGGCCCTGCGGAAAGCTCGTCTGAGGTGCTGCTGTTACGCGTCAACTTCCTGGCAGTGCTGAGGTTGACTTTTGACCCCCCCCCTTTTCAGTACCACCAGGTTCTGGATGAGTACTTCACCAGTGCCGTTGTCCTCTCGCTGGTCCTCGCTGCCTTGTTTGGTCTCATCTACCTTCTGATGATCCCGCAGTGCGTATGGCCTGCCCCCCCCACCTCTGTCGCCGTGGCCCCCAGTCCCCGGCCCCTTGCAAACCGCTAACCCGCTGTGTGCCTCCCCCCAGGGGCACCGTGGTGCTGGTCCTCCTCGTCTTCAGCATATGCTTCCTTTCCGCCTGCATCATGTACCTGCATGTCACCAGAGTACAGGTAATGCCCCCTCTGGTCAAGAGTCTCCCCCCTAATCTGTCTATGTGCCCGCCTAACCACAGCAGCCTAATCGGATTACAGTCCCCCCTCTCCAGTCCCTTTCCCCTTGCACACCCTGTAATATCGAGCCACGCCTTCTATCACCCCCCATAGCCTAATCCCAGCATGCCCCCTGTCCACACATCCAGAGTTTGCCTTTCCGTGTGAATCCCTCCGGTCAGACCTGCTCCTCATCCTCTGTCTCCTGTCCCCCCTTCAGTGCTTCCCGGGATGCCTCACCATTCGGATCAGAACCGCCCTGTGCGTATTCATAGTGCTCTTACTCTACGCCGTGGCCCAGGCCTGTGTGGTAAGAACACAGAAGTCCTTCGGCCACAATGACGCGTGTTTCTCTAATTCTATTCTATGCTAGTCTATTAGCATAACATTTCAGTTTTCATTCCTTGTTTGCTTTTTTTTCATTTGCATGTAATTCAGCGTTTCCCAACCCAGTCCTTGGGGACGCCCAGACAATCCATATTTTCGCTCCCTCCCAGCTCCAAACCAATCAGGAAAACCGATTTCCAGTGGGTGTTTAGGGTGCTGGGAGAGAACAAAAATGTGGACTCCCAGTGGACCGGGTTTGGGAACCAGTGATGTCATTAAATTGTGTGTGGATGTTTGTTGATGGGCGCATGTTAAAATTGATCTATTTCAGCACTGTGACTGTACGTGTGACGTCACTTAGCTTGATGTTCTGCCCTTATCCCCCCCCCCCCCCCCCCCCAAGGTGGGCTGTGTGCCCGGGCCATGGAGGCGGAGCTCTCCAAGCTCCATTGTCATCCTCGACGCCAGTGGCATTAACAGGACCCTGGCAGAGCTGCCGTGCAGTAGCGCCCCCTATGCCTTCCTGTCGTGCGCGCTGGGCACGCTCACCGTCGCCCTCTTCCTGCGCGTCTCCTGGCTGCCCAAGACGGCCCTGCTGCTCGCCATCAGCGTCCTCTACGTCGCCGTGCTGGAGCTCGCCGGCTTCCGGAACTCGCTGGGGTACGGCCGGCGGGCCGGCCCGAGCCGGCCAAGCGCGTTCGCCTGCTGTCGTCTGCATTGAACCCCGCACAAAATGTCTCCACCCGTTTTAGAGGCCGACATATATAGCTTTCAGCTTATTCGTAAAAGAATTCCATCTTCCAGTAGCTAATCTGGAAACTGAAATCTTGTAACTAAAGATAAGTGTTGCCATGGCGACGGGGCCATCCGCCAAAATGGCTGCACAAGGCTCAGAAGGAAGCACTTTTCCAGACATGCGGATGGAGCTTTCTGTCCCTTTCTTGCAGTGGCGGGGCTTTCTACATCCGTGGGTACGAGCCGGTCCTCGCCCTCCTGCTCTTCGCCAGCACCTCGGCTCTGCACTCGCGACAGCTGGACCTGAAGCTGCGTCTGGACTACCTGTGGGTGGCACAGGTGAGCCGCCCTTCGCCCACTTACTGTCCGCATGGGGACGGACAATCAGGATCTGCTATTAGCCCTTTGCACAGTACATTAGACTGCTACTTTCTGCGTCCTGTTTTTCCTTTGAGACACACATATATGCAGCTCTGGAAAAAATGATAACACCACAGCAAAATTTTCAGTTTCACTCATTTCTCAATTTATGGGCGCACGCCTGTGTAAAATATACATGCAAACGCCAGCCTGGCTATTCCCTGCTTCCCATTGATGAAGCTGCCTGCCGCTCAGTGCAGCCTTCTGCCAGCAGAACCAGGATTAAAAAAAAAAAAAATAGTGGTCTTATTTTTTCCCCAGAGCTGTACATTTCAGGGAGTGAAGGACCTTGCACAAGAACCTAACAGACACATAACAGGACTAGAACTAGTGACCTTCTGATCCCAGGCGAGACCTGACCCACTAAGCCACTCACCACTCCGTATCTAAATGCGGAAAGCACATCAGTAAACAGAACGGGTGTCAGGCTGGAGCGCGATTTCAGTTGGGCGAGGTGTTGGGCATCAAGCTCTTTGTTTACCGGGGGGGGGGGTGGATTAGAATGAAGGATGTGATGAAGTGTATGCAAAGGTGCTGGCTTTGCCCCGCCCCCCATTCAGCATTGCATCCAGCTGGCCCTCTGGCCCTTATATCCAATCATACAGCTTTATGTTGTCTTGGGGTTACTTTGGGTTAAGTCCTACATGCAGAGAAGCGGTGGATTCCCTCTGCAGCGCCACCTTCTGGCTGCCAAGCTTCGCAGAATGAGGGAAGGCTTTAGAATTAGCGACATGTAAACGACAGTTTGCCCCGTCAGTGTCTGTGCCATGTCTATATTTGCAGTACTGCGAGGCGCCCTGCTGAGCTGTGCTGATACTGATATATGAGCAAGGCCTCCGAAAGTGAGCCGGTTGGGACGTAGCTCCCTCCCCCCGCCCGCCGTACACACACAGTCGTAATGCTGTATCTCCTCTATTTAGTTTTATTAATCATTGCCGGGTAGCGGGTTATTTCTCCACCCGGTAGGCCCCCAGTTGGTCCAGACGCAGACTTGAGTCCATGCTGATCTTTGGGCCCAAGTGGAGGCATGTCAGAGCTTGAGCCCCGCGCCCCAGGGCTCGGGATGGTCGCCATGTTCCGCGTCGCCCACAATCACAGGGTGTCGCGGACTAATGCTAGCACCGCAACAGGAAAGCCCCATGGAGATCAAAGGAGACCCTTCCCCGTGGGGGCCCTCATGCAGC
Source organism: Petrocephalus schoutedeni (assembly GCA_026780765.1). Classification (NCBI taxonomy): domain Eukaryota; kingdom Metazoa; phylum Chordata; class Actinopteri; order Osteoglossiformes; family Mormyridae; genus Petrocephalus; species Petrocephalus schoutedeni. The sequence goes on along the minus strand of JAODKL010000081.1, from coordinate 4,383,740 downwards.
ATATCAAAGGCTGTTTGATGTGTCGCACCGTCCCTCGGCCACCTCCAGGGGGCCTCGGCACTGATGAGTAGGGGGCCTGCAAACTGTCCCAGTCCTGCCTGTCAGTCACGGTCACGCCGCTTGCTGAGCTGGCTTGCGGCAGACTGGGACCCAAACGCCGATCGATATACTTAGCTTGTACTGTGAGGATAAACATTTCATCTTAGAGGCATAATCTCGTAAATCTGGTAATTCCGATGGTACAAAAGGTATATTTCACTTAGAGCCATGTCTTCTTAATTGGCTTCATAAATCCCTCCTGGTTTACGCAGAACCCGTTTTGCCTACATAAGCGTTCCCTTCTTGATTACTGCCCTCTGGTGGTAATTAATGAGAAGTACTTTGGAATGTGATGTAATTTATTTGCCTACATTTGGGGTTTTCAGACTCATCTAAAGACCCATTTATTGTTTCCCCTTTGAACAACAACCATCTTTTTGGGATCTGTATGTCGCGTCCCGGGACTGGCACTCCACCCGCCCCCCCACTAATTGGAAACAGGACTTTTTTTTTTTTTAATCCCTCACTGCTTAATTTAGATATTTTGTGTGTAAACAGTTGTGTACAAGCGGCCTCTGCTTGTTTACGTTCTTTGATTGCACCTTAGTTAATTCTGCCAAAAAATGGGTCGGGGGGGGGCTACATCTGAGCCCTGCTGCATGGGGGCAGGACGCCCTCCTTTGGCCGCCTGGCTTTTCCTGGTCCTGCAAGGAGGATTGGTACACTTCCCGGAGTCTTCCTTATGGTGCGGAGGAACTTGGTCGACCAAGTCAGCTCACAAGATGGCCTCCCCACATGCCAGTAGGAGCCATCATCCTTAATTACATTTATGTAGTTCTTTTTAGCAGACACTTTCATCGAAAAGCGACGTGCATTTTTCAGAAAGAAGGATCAGACCCTGGAGAAATCGGGGGGTTAAGTGCCTTGATTGAGGACCTAAAGGTGAAATCATTTTGCCAATGTGGAATCTGAACCTGCAACCTTCCGATCGGGCCCAGCGTCTGGTGCTGAGAATGCATGCTGGAGATTAAGTGGGCCGTCAGTGTGGAGATGCACCGCGTGTGTTTGTGTCGGCAGGCGGAGGAGGAGCGGGACGGCATGGAGAAGGTGAAGCTGGATAACAAGCGCATCCTGTTTAACCTGCTGCCCGCCCACGTGGCCCAGCACTTCCTGCTCTCCAACCCCCGGAACATGGTGGGTTCTGCACCATCCCCACACAGATGGCTCAGCTTTGCCTTGTTTTGAAAAGATGGCGGGGACTGGATCCACAGGGGGCGTCGCCGGGGCCCGTGGTTTTGCGAGACGAGCCATTCGGTCTGGGCCCGGAGCCCCGCCGCTGGCCCGCCCCTACCCTTGTTCCAGAACTTTCTGGGGCTCAGTTCGCTCCGAGCCACTTTATGGGAAGTGACGGCATCCGGCCATGCGAGCCGCCACAACTCCATAAAAATCTGTGTTTTTTCTTTCAGCAAATTGCAGTTGGTCACACACCTATTACGTCAGATGGTTTATAACCACAGCGCCGTTACATTTAGCTAATATTTGGGTGTCTTGTCTGCTGGGGAGGCTAAATTTGGTACAAATTGGTCAATAAACATGATAAACATATGATAAGCGGCTAGGAATGTCCTTGTTCTCCACCAGGACCTGTACTACCAGTCCTACGCCCAGGTTGGGGTTCTCTTTGCCTCCATCCCCAACTTCAACGATTTTTACATCGAGCTGGACGGCAACAACATGGGCGTGGAGTGCCTTCGCCTACTGAACGAGATCATCGCCGACTTCGATGAGGTGAGATCCTCACCTCTACCGGTCTCTCCCAGTCCACGCCACCCATCCGTTTTCCAAGCAATCACTAAAACTAATACGGCGTGTGCAGATTGGTTACGCGGAATCCTGGCACTCTGTCTGTAGCAGTTTTGGCTTCCCTCACATAAAAATTTCCCTTCCAGTTCTGTAGGAACGCCATGTCTGCATGTGGCAGTCTCGTTGAGCTGGTTAAAGATCTGTCCCAAACGCTAACGCGTGAGCTGTGGAAATGCCAGGCCTGCGCTATTTTCGGAGCAGCAGCGGTGCCCTGATTCTGACGCGCGGCTCTCGCTCTGCCCCACATGGCGTGCGGGCCGCCCCCAGAGCCACCAGACACAGAACCGCACCACACGGGGGCTTTTTTTTAATTTGCTGTTTTCTCTTTTTTTTCCCTTTAGCTCATGGACAAAGAATGTTACAAGGACATAGAAAAGATAAAGACCATCGGGAGCACTTACATGGCAGCTGTGGGCCTGGTGCCTACTGTCGGGAAAAAGGTACGGGTCTGTTATAAAACAAAAAAACACCTATGCCAGGAAGTAGGCGGGACTTCCTGTTACAGGCCAGGGCCTCTGAGAAAAACACTCCACCATACCCGAGATAATTTAATTAGTAAAGTCAGTTAGCACCCTGCATTACAAGCTTCTTCATCTAGTTACCTCTTTATTGACCCCGACCACTGGACCTGTTTATTTCCAGCTTATTTTACATAATCTTTGAGGGCGACCGCTGGATCTGTTGATGGTCGCTCAGTGTCAGCATGCTGCATTGTTCATATCGACCTCAGTCACCTAATCACTGTCTGTCTCTGATCCTGTAGATGAAAAAGTCAACATCGTCGCATTTGAGTACAGTGGCCGACTTCGCCATTGAGATGTTTGATGTCTTGGATGAGATCAACTATCAGTCTTACAACGACTTTGTCTTGAGAGTGGGTATGTGTCAGTATTGTGCACAAGATGAAAATGGACTTCAAAATATTCCGTAAATTTCAGTCTGGTCCTTAATGCTCTTCTAACATATCTATAGATAAGTGGACTACTAGATAAGTCGTTATGGAAGATGGACAGATATTACTTTAGGTAATGGACTGAAAATGGTACAGATCCTCACTATAGCCCCCACTGTCCAAAATATACTGAGATTTGCAAGCCTCTGATTTATGACTGACCAATGGATTTTAGTGTGCTTCCCCTTCATTGGTCAAGGTGTGGTGATGGGCATGGCCTCTCCTGCAGGCATCAACGTTGGCCCAGTGGTGGCGGGGGTCATTGGCGCCAGGAGGCCCCAGTATGATATCTGGGGAAACACAGTCAACGTGGCCAGTCGCATGGACAGCACCGGTGTACCAGGGAAGATACAGGTAGGTTTCCATTTCACATAGCGTCTATGGCTGTATCGTCTATATATTACTGCCTAATTGTAAGACTCTGGGGCTCATTCTAGACTGATGTGATCAAATTCTATACTGAGGCTGAGATGCAGATCAGTGCAATTAGCTACCGTGTCTGTGCTACCATGAAGAAAACACACTGTTGATAGTCTAAATTAGTGAAGACTGCAGATGATGTGTATAGGGATAGTTGTTGCTGTTGATTTCACCAAAGATATCAGAAATCAGCAATTATTCATTCAGATTTAGGATAGAAGCTACGCGACTCTGTGCTTATATCTGAAAAGGCACCAGCCGAGATTGACGCGTCCCGTGTCTGTGTCCGCCATAGGTGACGGAGGACGTGTACCGGACGCTCAAGTGCAGCTACGACCTGGTGTGCCGTGGAAAGATCAGTGTGAAGGGCAAGGGTGAGATGCTGACCTACTTCCTGGAGGGCAAATCCCAGGACTCGCACGGCTGCTTATCCGGCCTGACCCATGGGACGCAAGCCTGTGGACGGGCCAACGCGCAGCAGGCCAGGCTGGGGACCGGCTGCCCCTCGGTGTCGTCTGTGGCCAGCTTCACGGTGCGTGCTGGTATCGGGACCATCCAGACCGGCTCGGCGAACAGCTCTTCCGCGGCGCTGTACCTGCCTTCTGGCTCCCCGCCTACCAGGGAGGACGAGTGACCAATGGGTCCGGATACCTGGGCCCAGTCAGAGAAATGGCTACGCTGTCAGCCCCCACCTGTTAAACTCACCAGAAGGTCTTGGGCTGCTGTACAGCCAAGGGCCCCTGCAGTCCGACCAAAGAAAGTGCGGGGCTCTCATTTTTCCGTGACAAGGAAGCTTCCGCACAAGCAGCAGTTACAGGGGCTTATGGATTTTGGTCGGAGGCTCATCCTGAAGTAAGACTGAGAAGTGGATTTTGGAAACGTATCTTAATCTGCAGTGACAAGTTGATGACAAGCCAGGCGTTACGTCACATGGTAAAAGATCGACTCGCTTACGTCATGCGGCCCACTGCCAACCACTCATCCAAGGAACCAAGTGACGAGGGTAGAAGCACATTTCTGACCCAATAAAATCGCACCTAACACTTTTAGGTTGTGTAGTTGGCACTGATGAGCTTACCTGCCCTTCAGCCGCTAACTATGGGCTAATCCACTTAACTAGGTTTCCATTGGAGGAGTGTAATCTCTTCGGTTTCATCTCCCCAGTTTAAAAAAAGCACCTTTTTCTCACGTCATTCAAGCCTAGTCGTCATGCTAACCAGTTTGTTTTGGGACCTTTCCTTACTAATGCCAAGGCAGCGGTTTACCATTTCAGGTCTACAAAGTCGGTGTGTTTTTTGATACCAGAAGATGTATTTATGGGTATCTCAGAAAATAATATTTTTTGTATGTATGGATGTGTTTGTGTGCGTGTGTTTAAACCCAAATTGTACTCAGCAAGGATTGTTGTTAGCTGGACCGTCGTCTCAGTAAAACCATCCTTGCTTCACCCTCCCTACCAGGCTGACCTTAGCCCTCCCGGTAGATCGACATTCACTGTCTGGAAGAGAGCTCAGCGGTACACAATCATGATCCTGCCTTAGAACACTCTTGAGAAAGGGATTTTCACAAATGAACAAACGAGGAAGCTTAGTCATTGGTAACAAAAAAATATCTGCTCCACGCTTTATTTAACACTAGCAAACAGACCCGCTTTCTTGTGTGCGTAGAACTTAAATTCTGAAAAAGGCCTCAGTTTTAGTGTATAGTAGCTATAAGAAGTCAAGCGTGTTAGAACATTAACCAAAGCGAGGTGTTCTCAAGACCTTTACGCTCTCTGGGAAGGCCAGTCATGATCTCACTGAGGTCATTTGCAATTCCTGCTGGTTCTGCTTGTTTTTCACGTCGTTTTGGACTTTTTTTCCCCCCTTTTTACGGGACTTTGATTCTATCTGTGGATTTAATCAGTTTGATCTGCCATCAGCATTTTTTTTACACACAGCTCTATTTTAATAGGTTGTAGCTCTTGCCATGAGGAAGCCTGACTCGCCTGCCTGGGGGGGGGCTACGTGGGGGGTCCTGTCCCAGGTTTCAGAGCAAAAGCCCCACCGAGGGGG
>JAODKL010000081.1:4356499-4366911 GCA_026780765.1 Petrocephalus schoutedeni | reverse complement strand
GGGAGACTGGGGGGAGGGGGGGGGGGGGGTTGGGGGAGTGCGGGGGCGGTGCAGAGGTGTCAGGCTTGAGCAGGCTAGACCTCAAGGTGTTAATGAGTTTGCACCTTGATGGCTAATGAATGTTACATTGTTACCTTATTTTAAGCATTTTAAATAGCCCTTTCAAGGTGGCCCAGACCTCCCGTCAGCCTCGAGTGCTCAGGTATTTGTCAGCCTTGATGATTTTGGTCTGCGTGGCTCCAGATTTCCTTCCATGATTTTACGGGATGGTATTTGAGCGTTTCTCCATGGGAGGGAGGTGGCGCTCACTGGAAACTTGGACACCCTCTTACACTCCTAAGTAGACAGGCGTTCCTCTCGCTTATGTCTGTGGCCGTCTTCCCTAATAGCTTAAAAAGGCCCAAAGTGTTTCATTAGTGGTAAGCCGGGGAATCACAAATGCGTGTGCCGCGTGTAGGACTCAAAATTATTTTAACATCCTTTTTACTTCAAAAATATATCCGAAGACATTTTCTGTGACGGCTCTTTAAAAGTCACCAGCAGCCTTGGCACTTCAGTTTTGTTTTGAAGGAAGTAGCTCTAATGCCAAAAGGTAAAATTTACCTTGACAAGCGCTGGAGAGTCTCTAACTAGGGTGTACTGCTTTGCTAAAAAAAACTACCTAAAATAGATACTAAGTGTCTCCTTGCCCTGGTTTCAAAAGATTGTAGGTCAAAGAGAAAGTGTACATTAAGCACTACACACAGGGTAATATAAATATTACTTTGGTAATTTGATGGCTCAGGAAAGTAACTGTATTCATATGACTGCCTTCTGTGACAGTCATTTATTATAAACCAATTGTGGCCTACACGCGATCTCGAAAATGCCCTTGGGTTTAATTTAGTGCTGCTCTTTCAAGAAGACTCAAGTAATTATGGGTGGGGTGCCTCATAGCTGGTGACCACCTTGGGGTCTGCCTCTAGCTCTGGCCCCTGGCGCTCGGGCCCACTAGGCTCTGGACGGGACCGCCCCTCCACGTCCAAACTGGCGTTGCCTTGCTGGTCTTTCTAAACAGTCTTTTTCCCGTAAACGGCCCCCTCTGGAACCCAGTGAAGACCCGAGACACCTCTCCGGCGCTGCTGCCAGACTGTGCTCTTATGTAGCCAAAATGCTGCCGTATTTTTTTTTATTCTCAAATTCAGTGCCATAAAAAATACAAAAAACACAGAATTGCACCCGCAGAGCAGACTGACAGTCCACTTGAACCACATGCTTTTTGTTGTGACTCTGTGGCTCAGGTGATGGCTGCTCTGGTTCCAACCTATAGCTACAATCAACATGCAAGGGGCAGCTATGCTTTGAATAAATTACATAACAAGGCACTTTGGGGGGGTTGCAGTTGATCCATATTTATGGTAACACCTGTGTAGCCTGTTGCTAAATATTTGTGCTCTTTCACTATATATCCACTTGTCTTTGAAACATTTGGTGAATCACTGTAGCTAAACTAAAACCAAAATGGCTCTCCTCCAAGTTCAGGTTGTTAAGGTACATCCATTAAAAGCTACGTTCAGACCACAACGGACGTCACGTCATCAGAGACACGTTCCAGAAGATTTTCAAGAAGCTACAACCAGCCAAAGCGAGGTTCCTGCTCTGCACCAAGCTTGTGCTTCTGCTGGATGGCAATCACCGGCCATGGTCACTTTGCATCCTTCAGCACCTTGGACAGCTCTCATTAAGCAGGTGTACGCGGCCGGCGCAGAAGCCGGCGTCACGGCACGCACCCACAGCCAATTCGGAATGGTAATGTGTTGCGGATCACACCGGACACCAGGCCAGCCGCCCACCCTGCGTTTCCCACCTAGACAAACCCAAATGGCATCATATCCGTTACCTGGTGACGGTTCACGGTGCCTGGTGACATAACCAAAAACCCGACTGTCGCCAATCAATTTTCACCAGCAGGAAAGCACTAATTTGATCTAGCCTGAAAAAAACTGGTCCGGTTCTCGCAGGTAGTTTTAGCTGCAAGCGCCATATCAGGTATCTCGATCAGAAGCCATCGATGTTGTACGGATGGCCGGTTGTCTAACCCCTAATCCCTGGATGTTATTTCTGCAATAAACATGGGTTCAGACATACTGGAGTGCCACAGAGCGACCCGATGATTCCAGATGGGGCACCCTAACATCTTTAGCTGGAACAACATCATTTTCCTGCTCCTCTCCTTACCTGCTTCTTCTTGTAGAAGCCTCTTTTGTCGCAGTTGGGTATGCTGAGACGTCTAGGGTTGAGGGTGTCCGAGGCCTTCAGTCTTTTCAGGATGCTTATCATTGCTGTCCGACATGGACCCTGCGGGGGGCAGAGGGTGGGGGAGGGGTTCTGATGTGAGGAGTGCGACCTGAAACGCTACCCATGCCTTTCTGCCTTTGACAGACCGACTCAACTTCAGAACCTGCATCTAAGGTATTACTAGTGGCAGGTAAACTCGAGCTCAACATAGCCAACAACCAAAAGCCAGCAGATGTTAATGGTCCCTTTACAAACTCTAGGTCTACCTCCTTGACGTCAAACCCAGTACCACGTGTCCCGGGGTAGCCATGTTTACTCGCCACACTGAATGGATATGGATTTCATTAGCAAAACTGGGAGTCTTCCTACAATTGTTGTGCATGGAAGGGTGCCTACTCCCATGTGGTCACATCAAAATTATGGGGCAGGTTTTACATACAAGTTTTTAAGTGATGTTATGATGAACAAGACAGTCCTTTGGGGAATAAACCTCAGCATGCAGGGCCTCAGGACTTAAAACAAACAGCTTGTTCAGCTTGAACTGCCGTCTCCCTCCGAGTGGCTGACGGGTTTGGTTTTTCCAGATGGAATTTCAGACCAGACTGCTCAAAGGTTTTGAGGTCTATCCTGGATCCTGTTACAGCCTCATAACAAGCATATCAAAAAACCAACAATATTTCCCAAATCAACAACATACTGGATTAAACAGTACATAATATGACATGTATGGCTTGTCTCCTTCAGTATGTTCATACAGCCTGGTTCTCTGAGGCTGACACACATTTTTTTTCATTTTTTGCGTGACCATCATGAGAACAACTGGCTTCCAAGAACTAGCCCTGTAACTGAAACCGCAAGCCACCAAAGAGTCCGAAACGGGTACAATTTGCTCCCGTGCTACATCCAACTAAAACCAGGGCACAGTGGCATCAAAACAGACACACGAGCGGGAAGATCCATCGCCTGTGCAAGATGGGTGGGCACACCCTTTGAAGATGACCTAGCGACCGCGGCTGCCAAGAGAACAACTCTGCTGAGATACGGGAGTACCGTCAAGCCATGATGTTCTTCCTGCTATGGTGACTGCCCAAGAACAAACTAATCGAGGGCTAACTGAGGGATGGTTAACAGAAGAAGGAGGTTGTCCAGGCTAGGAGGGTGAAGGAGCCAATACTTACGTACTCCAGCTCCCCTCTGAAGTCAATGGAGAAGTTGTGCACCTCTTTGTGTTCATACTCAGGGACCGGATGGACTTTGAAGCTGTGGGTTTTCCTGGTCTGCTCCCTCCTGATGACTTCCGCCTTGGGGTGGCGCTGGGGGGCCCTTTGCTCTGGCACCCTGGCCACGATCCTGGGCTCTGGGGTGGCCGCTCTGGCAGTGGTCGGCTCCTCTGTTGGGCCGAGATGCTCCGGGCTCTCTGTGGAACCGTGGGAGAGGCCTGGTTTTACCGCCACTTTTACACCCCAGTGCTCCTACCCCAAGATGCACCAAGCCAGCTCCACCATGAATAACAACCCCCCCCCACCAACCCCTTCCTTCCCAGAAGGCCTCTCTCTTGAGCGTGCTGAAAGAAACAGGGCAGTTATTTAAATACCACTGGTGAGGATTTGTGACAAATTGTTACAGACACAGAACAGTCCGCCTGACCGGAGACAAGCAAACACAGCGACCAAATATAGGATAGGGCCGGACCACTCATCCACGTGTGCACACCGAAGCCTTCATGCAGCTCTCGGTGGTCGAGTCGACCGGCATTCATGCCGACAGATTATAAAGTGCAGACATTCCTGTCAAGGTGAGCGAGTCCACTGAGACCGACTATTTCTGAGAGAGAAGGAAGTACAGTTTATGTGCGAGTGTGGAATTCACAGACAAGAAAAAGAAGATTCCCCGAAACCTGAACATCCCATGTAGTGAAGAAACACTTAATATACCTTAATAAGATAAAGAGGCCTGCCACGTTCATTTTCCTGACTCTAGTTAATTTCCTCTCAAAACATTAATGAGGAATTGTGCAAGCATCAGGCACATACACTACTTCCTAATTTCTACCTACTACATCCTACCAGGGAGCACAAGACAGTTGATATTAACACCTTTCATTTACATCTCAGCCTGCTCTGCCATCTTTCCACACAGTAAATCACAGCACACTCTGTAGGAGAGCTGTGCACTGATTGGTGGAAGTGACCCACAAGAAACAGACCAATGAAATTCAAGGAATGCGAATCAAAGAATGTACTAAGTAGACACAGGTATCCTGGCTGTGCAGTCCCTCCTTCCCTCTCTCTCTGTGGAAAGATGGCATTCTGCTCCAGCTTGAGGATTCTTCTTGTCCTCTTAGACAAAATGCACAGTCTGGATCTGTACTATGAGCCTGATGGTTTCCCAAGCGGGTTGGGCTAGCAAGAGGGGACCTGAGAAGACCAAAACGGAACGGGATGCCTCAGACTAAGTGGAAGCAGACTTCAGACGGAGATGCCACTGTGTGGGAGTGTCAGGCGCCAGGAACACGTGGCCACTTCCAAGCCCTCCCCTTCTTGGTGGGTCAATTAGTAACCAAGGCTCCTGGGGCTGAGGAACCTTCAAATATTGGTCAAAACACATCTGTTGATTTTACTTTAAAAATAGCAGACAAACAGGCACAGTCTCTTAAGAAAAAGACATTTTTGGAAACTCGCTTAACGTCAATATTTATTCGCAATGTAAACTTGTATATATGTGCCTGGGGATTTAAGTTTATCTAGCATTTCCATGGTTCTGCTTTCGGACCCATCGGGCAGATTACCGTTCATGAGCAGCCCGCTATCTGAGTGTGGATTCATAATAACATTGACGCACATGAGGTGGCAGCCTATGATCTGTGTCGTCTGTGATGGACTCAGTTGGGGGGGAGTGGCTGGGGGGGTAATTTCCTTGCCACAAATTAAAATCTGAAACCACCAAATGCATTGCCTGTTTTTGCAAGGCACCTTACGGGAATGTTCCGGAAATCTTCAGGCAGGGCACACCACTGGCATTAACTTGCCCAGGTCTCTAGATAAATTTGAAGCTGTGAGAATCTGTGGAACTTAAGTTCTAAACCCGAGGATTATCTATTAATGCTTGTAGCCAGAAAGGAACTCACTGTGTTATCAGAGGTCATCAGAAAAGCACCTCCTTTAACTTTTGAGAAAAACCTTAATTGTTCCAATAGATCAATATGATTCTCATGCACCTACGCGATCTGGCATCCATACCTGCTGAATTCCATAAGAATATGCTCGCTAACTGTCGTTGATTGCTCGTTAACTTGCGAATTGCGCCGGAAAGAGTTCTGTCTAGGCCATTCATCTCAGCCTCCCTGGTAAGTGGTAACATCTGTTTGCAACATGTGACTTCCCATAACCTGCACATTGTCCTTTGTGATCTCATTCATAAAAGGAAGCTTGTACCCTGGAGCTGTCAGAGTGCATGCAGGTCCACAGCCATGGCGACCTTACCTGGTGCCATTTGACTGGCTCCCTGAGCGGGCGATTAGCAGGTTTATCCCTATAGCTTGATTATTATTGTCGATTTGTATAAACTCAGAAATTACATATTCTATGTATATGTGTAACGTTATATATCCGTAACCCCCCACCACACACACACACACACCTGTATGAGACACACTAAAGGAATTTACTACAGAGTAAATTTCCAGCACTTTCACGACACATTGGTGTGAACCTGAGATCACCTGCTTTTCCAGAACATGACCATCTTAAATGGGGGCGGCAGACGGCTGCCTCGCCTGGGAAGCCGATTCATTTGGCAAGTCACGTTCAGATGGATGGATTTTCCTGATCATTAGCAAAACAAATTACCGGGCAGAACACGTAAGAAACGTAAATGTCACTGACTGACTGTCCTCTGGCACCTATCAGCCCTATTCATAATTCACGGGAATAAAAATGTCTTGTACTGTATAATATAAGACCCGCTTCTAAGTGGTGCACAGTACCCTTCCAGCTGACACCCATCTGCCAATAACTTATCCAGTGCAGGATCGTAGGCAGCCGGGGGCTCGAAACGATTTGGCTTTGTCTTACACTGCAATCGCTAAACCGTAAATACTTCACCATAAAAACACCACTGATTTTTGCTCCTGTTTCTCACAAAAACCCTCAGACACGGTACTTATATATAATTATAATTTTCATTCAAAAATCCACTCGCTTATCTATCAACTCCACCTTGACGTAGGTTTAATAACCACTTGCGAGCGCAGAATCAGTGAGAGTCATTTTATAACAGCCGAATACCTACGTAACATACTAAGTGCATATTTCCAACAATCTGTAATTTCACAACACACAGCAATACGTCGTTCCTTTGACATCAGAATAGAATCGCTATTCACGCCTGTATTTCAAGGTAGTAACAAACGCTTAATGATGTACCTGGCCGTAGGCATGCTCAAGAAAGCAGTACAGTATAATTAGAATAATTGTACTTCTATTGCACAACAAATCTTTTCATCGCGTGGAAATAATACATGTATTATTCAATTATAATATTTCGAATGCGAGTGTAACCGTTTAAATCCGTATTCGGCTTTATTATTAGCTTTGCAATGTGTGTCCAGTGGCCACGGCTATAGATCAGCTGATAACGCTGATTGCTTGCCTGTAATGGGATATAATTATCTTGAGAATACGTGCGGGAAAAGTGGCAAGATTTTCATATGAGTGAATCAGAAACTCCTGTCTAATCTCCGCAATACGAGACAAAAAATCCTCTTCCCCAACTTGTTGCCTGCTGACTTCTGCAATATTAGCCCCTCAAACCCGCACATTGCACCAGAGCAGCAGATTCCCAGCCAGACGAGAACATTTCAGGCTGGTCGGTGTAACACGCCGCTTTTAGCCACGATCATAAACAGCCAGCCTACCTTGTTCACCCGCAGGCGGTAAATGTGGGGTTTTCTTCTTGGCTGTTTTGGAGCAAACTCCACGTCCCTCCAGCAACGCTCGGAGGGGTCTCGCCTCTCCGGACTGCAGCTGACAATTCAGCCCGGCGCCGCACCTCCTGGTGTAAATGCCGCAGAGGTCTCCCTCTGCCAGGGCGCAGGTCATGCAGCAGCCGCAGCCTGGCTCCCGCACCTTCTCGGCGCAGTTCGCCGGCAACGGCTTGCACTGCTCCAGCGCCCCCGCGTCGCACGGTCCGCACTGGACCACAGGTCCTACCGCATCCGCAATCCGCATCAGCGCCGCAGCAGCCAGGCAGAGTGTAAACAGCCTGCGTGTCATGGTGAAGCTGGAGCCTGGGACCGGTCCCGCCAATCTGGGGAGCTTATTTCTACCGATGTGTAAAGACTTGCCTTTTCCATCTGCATTTTATCTTTGACTCAAACCTCGCAATATATACAGGCGCTGAAAAACAAGCCTACAAGACACACCCCGCCGAATGAATAATGTAAACCCGGCGCTCCGGATTTAGGGATTACTTGCATCATTTGAATTTTTGCAAGTTAATCTTTCCTCATCATTGAGTAATTTTATTATTATTATTATTATCTGAACATTAAGGGATTTGTTTCCACTATTATCATTTTTTACACGATCCCCCGTTTACTTCTGTTGTCTGGTTTTCTAATTCAGGGAGAGTTTATGTATATCTTAATAACAGTGCTAATTCTGCCTATAATGTGATTTTTCTTTGACTTATTTCAAAATTCTGTTAGACGTTTATGTATATCGTATATTATCATGTATCATTTAATGACTCGTATTATTAAAACAAGTCGATCAAAACTTACAACTTAAATTTGTCCAGTAAACTAAAAAAGTTACCCTACCTTTTATACCCGTTATTGTGGTTGCGTTCGCAATGCATATGACATTTTGTTAACTTTTTACAGTCACTCATTTGCTTAGATGTGACGTATTTGACGAGGAGGTTTATTTTCGCCCCAGACCCGCAGGAGTGACACGGAGCGCTACAGCATGTGGAAGCCCTCCTATGCGATGAGCATGTGTGAAACTGCGCTTCAAGTTGAGAGCCTCACCTTCCGTCGCTGTGCTACTGAGCATGCGCGGCGTGCGCGCGCACGCACGCACACACACACACACACACCTAAAAAATACGCCTTCCTTCGACGTACGTTATTTTCTCCCTGCTTCCATATCAGCGCACATTCCTTTGGGAAATCAGTTTCATGAGCATTACTGAGAACAAATATGTAAATCATACAGTCCGAAAGTAAAAACGATTTGGTTTCATTAATGCGGGATTTTCCTACAGGTGTAACGGAAAGGTGGAATGGTGGAAATCTGGCAGAAAATAGCTACATCTCTGTACGAATTTGGTACGATTTGTATTAGGCAGCGAGGTTCTTTATACGAAAGACGTAACATATTGTGATAAGCATATCCTAAGACGAAAGGATATAAAAAAATAGCCATGTAGTTCCTCCCAGTAGTTTTATATCTCAAAAAAAGTTAGATTCAAGGGAATTTCTGCAGTTCCACTTTTAAAATATTTATATGCCATTTGCATCCTGTCCTGTTTCAAGGTCATTTCTGGCTTGTGATGCAGCCAATGGCAGAGCTGAAGCACGTAATCACAAAACGGTCGGATGGTCGGGTACGCACTGGAGGACTCCCGACCCGCAGACACAGTTCAGTGGTCTGCTGCCAAATCAGGATGCCACCCACAAATTCCACCCTGGACAATCCCAAGGACTAATTCAGACGCCCTGGAAGCCTCAACTACCCCATCCACGTCTTACAGGGGCGGTGGTGTGTGGCCAGAACGCTGTTGGTTCAAATCCCAGAGCTGGAAGACTGATGTCACAGACCCGTGCTTTTTGTGTGCAGAAAAGCTTTCTATTGTAGCCTTGGGTTTTTCAGTGAGTACTAACATTCAGATCATAGTCTGTCTGTTCTCCATAAGATTTTGTATAATTAGGAAGTCTCCTTCGCTTGAGTGAATTTGGACATTTGACCTACAGTAGCCCTGTATGGTAACCCTTTAAAGACAACCTCTTGGCATTCGCTGAACTCCTTGTTTCTTTGAGTGCGGTTGTCCGTAGTCGGCGAAAACTATTGATGTCATAATTTATTGTTCAGTAGACTGAAACTTTTCTGGAATACATCACACAGAGAACATACTATTGAATAAAGCGCTGGAATCTACTTAGGAAGATACGCCAAACTTAACAATATAATTGGGGAATGTGTAAAAATTCTGCACATGATTGATTAACATGAGATCAGTATGTAACTGATAAAACTTAGTTTGTGGTTAATTAATACATAAATAATAGCATAATACTATATTATTTATGCCCCGTCAAGTAAAGTCGATGTAATATATTTATATACTTATCGACTCTAATCTGTTCTGGCTTTTATCTGTGACACTGAGCAATCAGAGCCACAGAAATAGCTCAGTGTACAGTTAGGCAGAGATCAAGCTGCATATCTGGGCAGCTATGAACATGGTTTATAAATAGATCTTCAGGATCAAAGAAGCCATTGTGCCGAGCTGCAGTCCCTGCACTTTGTGTGAAGCAATTCTGGAGGATGCGGCCCGGCTCCTTCGGCCTGTAGCCCGCCTCACAGGACCTGGATAACTGCATGACAAACATCCAGCGATAACGGTAGATATACAGTAAAGGTGTGTTATTTAAAACTTGCGATGTAATCTCCAGTGTTTATCGCGCTCTCGCATCTCCGGCAGCGAATCTTGGTTGTGCCCGTTTGTGGCTTTCCTTCGGGGCCCATCGGACATTTTTTTTACATTTCTGAAGAAAGCGGCGGCGTGCTGTGCTGTTGCATGTGCCCGGCCTTGCCTGAGCTGCTGGCCTGCCCTATAATGCTTATAGGGAAGCAGTTCACTTGAAGCTGGTGTCATTGTGTCTATCCGCAGAGATGATGCAGAGACGTCCTTGGTCCAGTCTTGTGATCCATGGGTGGCGGCGCGGCCCACCCAGGCCAGGATTGTGCCGGATCCCCCGGCCCTGCTGGGCCAAGGACAGACCGGCTCGCGATCAAACAGCAGGCACGTCTTGTGGGAGCGACAGAAGACTCTCTGTTGCCAGGTTGCCCATGACCTTGACCCGCTGTTCGTGTCGGAGGTGTTGGGGGGGGGGGGGGGGGGGGCACATT
>JAODKL010000081.1:4304714-4340962 GCA_026780765.1 Petrocephalus schoutedeni | reverse complement strand
GACATGCACACAGTATGCATACAGTAATGTATAGGGCAGCAGTATGCATACAGTAATGTATAGGTGATGGACATGCATACAGTATGCATACAGTAATGCATATGGCAGCTGCAGTATTGAGAAATGGCCAAATTGACTTGTGTCCACTGGCCCCGGTACCAAATGTGAATGCAAGTCAATGCGAGGCTGCATGGGCAACAGTGAGTGAATGAGTATCAGCCTGGAAAGGCTGTATTTATTGGAAAAAATGAGTAACTTGCCAACTGCAGGACTGTGGGTGTCTCTCAAGGGAAATACAAAGGATGAAAACTATAACATAAAGATCAGAAGATAACCAGAATGATCACTCAGGCAGTCACCCAGGCAGCAGTGTCAGATCTCCAGCTTAGGGAGGCCAGTTTAAAGGGAGCCACAGCACTAAGGATGTGGCAGCAGCTGGTGTGATCATTGGCCTCCAGCCGCGGGCCATTGTGGGCGGGGCCCTGCCACAGCTCGCTGGCAGGGCGTCCAAACCTTGAAGTGCGACAGGTGGTGTCTGTCCGTGGTGCTGCACCAGGCCTCAGCCGGTGCGCCATGCATGCTGCTGCGGGTACCAAGCCAGATTTATATAATGAAGACTTTTTTCTTCACAGTAACTCAAATTCCAGCTCATCCATACATGTGAACCGAAAAAAGGGCATATTGTAAGCAAAATGATCATTAATATTCACCTTATCAAAATGGAAGCTACCTAATCCATTTACTTGAGCTAGTGCAACTGACTGAATATGATTGACACAGTTCAGTGTATCCAGTTGTCGAGTTGTAAAAACAAATCGGGGGGATGGTGAATTTTATCATTTAAGGGATGGAATGGGGGGATGTTCGTTTTAGAAGGGGGATGATTTTGACTGTTTTTATTTCAGGGGGGATGACATCCCTCCTCATCCCCCCCTCAACTCGAGTACTGAATGTATCATGAAATATTAAAATATATTCTGCTTTTAAAATATATTCTGATCTGCATCATACCAGCACTGTGGCTTGTGCATGAGACATTTTAATAAGACTTTGAGCTTGCTCTTTTAATAAATAAGGCTTTGAGCTTGCTATTTTAATAAATAAGGCTTTGAGCTTGCTATTTTAATAAATAAGGCTTTGAGGTTGCTACTCACTTTGGCGGCAATTAGAGCAGCATTTTAATAAATAAAACGACAGCTCTTTTAAAAGTGTGAGAGATTCTCTTTACTGATAGCCACCACCGGTCAGGCTAGCAGCAGTGGAGACATGGAAGCCAAGAATTTATGCGACAGTTAAGTTCATGTAAACATTACAGTTTACACAGTAAACATGACAGTTACGACACTTAATATTAACAACAAAAATGCCTGAAAACACTTACTACTTTACACTATTTACAGATACGCAGGATGCGGTGCAAGACATGCTAGTAAAGTGCATAATTGGTCCTGCCAACCAGACGACCAGCCAGTCACAATACACATGAGAGAACAGCAATGCAAATGAGATTTTCTATTTCTAGGCAAGGTTTAAAAATGTCTGTCGCAATCTGTGTAAATCATTGCGTTTATATTATTGCGCTTAACAGGAAACTTTGCATGACAACATTTTCTCGCAACATTATGAATAATGATTTAAGACAAACTTAGGATAAGTTTAGCACACTTACCACCCACATGTTCTCAAGAGATTCCCCTTCTGATTAACTAACAGGAAGGCGGAGAAAAACACCAGGAAGATGCTAAGAGTCAATATGTTTCTCAAGCTATGGCTTTTCAAAGAAAGGGTTTGGATTAAAAAGGGAATGTCAGTTCTTTCCTGGCATTCTTTGTCTGTTGAGGAATAAATTGTAGGAAAGTGAAAACCATTATATACTTCCCACATTGTTTTTATTAGTTATATAGTCCACTTGTATGAAAGATTATTACCACATATAGCTTGTTATGTGCAGGTTTTATGGATGAAAGGAAGGTTAAGGTTTTCAGTGACAGCCCACTTAACACTCTCACATTCATATTTTTGCATTGTAGAAAACACAGTTAAGCCATTTAGGAAAATGAGGACTTTAAGTTGAAGTCACCCATATATTTCTCTTCTAAGTTTTGTGAAATTAGTGGAGCATTAACAAGGCTGCTCTAGAACCACTAGGAACCCATTCATGTGGAAAATGTTCCCTCAAGACTTGATAAAGCATTTTTTATAGCCTGCAGGCTGAGCTTTCTAGTCAATAGAGTGTTACATCAGCTTCAAGTAATTCTCTGCCTCACTATAGTAACTGTTGGTTGAGGGAAAAGGAAAAAAGCACTATTTAATGATTTCAGCTTCAAGCAACTCTTTTAGAGGGCTACAGCCTGTTTTGAGATGCTGTGGGTGTATGCATAGGTCAAGGACTGTGCGTTAAAAGAGTTTTTGCAAATAAGTTTAATGTGGTGTTTCACTTTTTACGATCTCGTTATGCTAAGACCTCAGGCGAAGCACTTTTGTAGCACTCCATTCTGCAGGTGCTGATGAATGAACAGACTCAAAGCGTAGCTCGGAGCTCGCTACTCACTTCGGCTGGCAATTAGAGCAGAATCCCCTAAACTACGAGGAATTTCATTATGGCTATAAAATCTAGCAGCAGCAAGGATGTTTCAAACCTACGCATCTATGTCAGGAACTGTCCCTGCAATGTCTGTCAGTTCCTTTTTCTGCTTGGCACGTCACAGACCCCTGTGTGCTTCTCCAGGCTGATGCATGGCTGGATGGGCTGAATGTGAGGCTAAGAACTACGTAACCCTACCTTCTAGTCATAAATCGTCTTCCTCATTCTAACTTCCGGTCACTGGAGCTCCATAAATATGGCCGTGTTGGTAGTTATATTTTTACTTATTACAAAAAAAACTGTGGCACCTAAAAATGTAAAACTTTTTACACGTTAAAGGGTTATTGATTAAGACTTTACGTTGATTTAATTAATGTTGTTTTTCTCTGTTAGTTAAAACTGATATAAATATGCTATCTCTATAGAGATTACTACTATAGAGTTAAGTTCTTGCATCGTTCCTGGCTTTGGTATCTTTTGTTCCTGCCCGTGTCTAGTTTCATTTATGTTGTTTTCCATCATGCCACATCTGCTCCCAAAAACCCTCCTTTGGTGTGAGTTCAGTAACAGACGGATTTGGTAATTACTATGGCAAATTGTTCACAATCTTGATATCTAAGCGTGAAAGCTTTTCCTCGCAGCATGGCTGAGAAATTACTCACCTATGATCTCATATCTTCTTGACAGTAACAGTTCTTTCATGCAGGGTATGTTTGTACATTCAAATGCATCCATTCAGATGTTTTTTTATGAACAAGCTTCAGATTTGTTTGGGTGACTTTTGGTAATTACAAGCACTTGTTGAGCTGTACTTAATGTAGCTACATTGGTTGAATCGTGCTGAACTTGACATTGGTTTTATCTTTCCTCCATCTGTTTTCTCTTAGCATCCCCTGTGGACGGTCATGTGACAACTGAGGATTTTCTGTAATCAGTGTGAGTCTGGCACAGCTGGATCTCACTGGATCTCCAAATGAATGTGTGATGTTACTTCATCACTACTCACTGGATACTCAGCATCATCTCATTGAACCAATAAAGAGTTTAGATGTCAGTAACTGCTCTCACTTCAGCCAATGACATCACTGTGACTGGACTACAAAATCTGCAAATTTAGCTTGTGAAATAGGATTTGTTAGATGACCTATATTGGTCACCATCTGTGCTGGTTCACAGAGCCCACGTAGTAAATAATCTTAGTGTAAAGTGAAAGATTCACTGGTAAGCGCATAAAATGTTTTCCCACTTAACCTGGACAGCTTTCTCTATATATGGCGGGGACTACCTGCCACCCTTGCAAGAATTAATTTGTGAATGATCTACAGAGATTACTTTAGGACTGTCTATTAAGACTTAAGCCTAAATGTTTTGCATTAATATTTTATCTTTTAAAAATTGTCTTTCATTGGAATTTATCTTTAGACTATAGGGCTAAGTAGAACTGAACACAACTCAATTAAACCGCCCACTGAAATCCAGTTTACTACTACTGAATATGATTTCAGCTTATTAGGTTCCATGCCTCATAGGCCTAGTATGTAATTTACATTCAATTATTTGGACGGTTTTACAGTCATTGCTCATTGAGCTCATCTCGTAATCTGTTTGAGAAAGTTTCAATTTAGCGTTTAATTTATCATCTGCATTTATTTAGGCCTTCCACTGAAAGAATGAAGCTTGATGTGCGTCCTCAGTAACATTCATGATGTTAAGACCTCATAGGTTAAACATTGATCCCTTTCTAATGCTCCTTTCTTGAGTTGACGGTCGATAATTCAAGCTGATGCTCAATGGAATACGTAACAAAAAAAAGATAAACTGACCATTGAACTGAACAAGCTTGGGTATCCTGCACAAATTCAGAATTCATGTACATATGTTATCCAATCAAACGACACAGCCCCCTATACAGGAATCTGGGCGTAGGTTCCATCCATATCACTCTTGGTACCTTGAGCAAGTCCTTTAACCCTAACTGTCCCAGGAATGCTTGATGCCAGGCCGACTCTGGTCTCTGACCCCAAGCTCTCCTCCCTTTTATGTAGCTTTACTGAAAAGAGTCTGCTAAATAAACATAAAGGTTGTCATGATCGTAGAAGAGCCTTTTCTGGGTTCTAAGATCATTCTGATTTGCTGTACTACAGCCATGGGTGATGTATGCATAATGTTACAAATATCAATAATATTTTTTAATGTACACATTAGTACTGTTGTTCCTTTTTTAATGAATTCATCCAGCTGCATTATTTGCAATTTATTTGTAGCCCCTGGTTTGGATATTGATATTCAAGAAGAGAGTTTAAATTAATGTATAATGCATATGCCTGTCTGTGCCCTATTTAGAGCATGTTGTACAGACAATACAGGAGATGACGGTCTACTGTTTGGATAGAGGTTTGTGAAGCACTGTTTTACCTTGAGCTATAATAATAGCAATTAACAATACACGAGCATCACTGTGGTAATGACTAAATGCATCCAGTACTCTGCACCTGGTTTTTATTTAGAATCCACAATAGCTGTAAACAAATTACTTTGTTCATCGCCAACTGTACAATGACACAGATCCTCTTCCATGTAATCTGCTTTCATCATTGAAAAAATACGCAATTCTCTAAAAATAGATTATCTACATTCATGAAAAGGCTTAAAATGCAAGATAGAAAAAAATTGTAACAAATTTAATTTACATTAAATGTGTTGTGATTTCTGCATAAATATCAGTCGTTCACACTGACATAAAGGATGCTTTACTGACATGCTACAAGAGACAATTCAAAAGTTCAAATTCCCCTAAATGCATTAAAAAGTTCTTAAACAATCCAGGATAAGCTACATTAGCTAGCACACAAATTCTAAATTTAGACACATTTAATCTAAAAAGCAGCTTAAATGTCTGGGATTAATTGAATAGAGGCTTGGTGAACCCTCATATCATATTATTTTTGTTCTCCTCCTCTAGCTAAAAACATCCAAATTCATCCATCCATCCATGAGAAGGAAAGGAAACAGTGAATAACCCCCCCCCCCCAATGTTCCATTTGGAAAAAATGGTTGTCCTTAGTAATACTTTGAGACCTTGGGAGGTATCGTGCTATGCATTATTAGGGAGAATTACTATCAGGCTGACTCACTGGACTACAACCCCTGTCCAACAGCTGTATTTTCCCACTTCATGTGCTTGCTGTGTTTCACTTACATCAAAATATAATTCTCTGACAAGGAAATAAGGATATTTCTAATTTGATGTTTCTAGTAATTTCACTATTTGTACATTAGGACCTTACCTTGTCCTGTGTGAAGTACTGAGTGACCGAATCATTCTGGGTTGGGTTTCCCGAAAGTTTCGCAGTGCTAAGTATTGTTCGTTGTCAAACATGTAACATCAATCGTTAATTATCGAGTGTTTCTCGAATTCCTTCATATCTAACACAGTTTATGAATTGCTGGGTGCTCCAACCCACTTGTTATTTTCTACATCGTTCTTTTTTAACTTTTGCCTGCTGTCCCGTCACAGTGACACAGAGATCAACCAAAATAGATCACAAAAACATACGGACACAATTTTTTGGACAATGTAATAAAAATGATAATAAGAGGTCCATGTTGCAATATAAAACTATAACATAGACTATATATTAGCGCATAAAGTGCTCGTTGCAGTACACCTGTATACTGTACAATTTGAGTACGTAACAGGGTTGTTCACCATTCTGAACTGAATTGAGAATGACCCTGAAATTCCAATTCAATCAATAAAATTATAAATAAATATTTTAATAGATTTTTATTTTATAAAAACAAATATGCCCCCATGGAAAAAGACTAAGAGGGCCAACATAAACCAAATGCATAATGTCAGAATAGACAAAAACAATTACACAATTTTTATCTTGCAATCATGCAAATATAAAATTCACTACACTCACTAGTACATACAGCTCTGGAAAAAATTAAGAGACCACGTGTCACGGGACCAGAACAAGGACAAGAACCATTAACGAGGGACTGGGAACAGAACGGAGACACAGAATAGGCAGACTGGCAATAAAACAGACAGGAGCTGACAGACCACGGGCAGGGCAAGCAAACACAAGGGCACTAGAACAGGGGACACCAAGGGACCAGAAGGGAACAGAGGAGGCGCGACAGGGGGACAAGGAGCAGAGACAGACGGGAAAAAACCAGGGGGCAGAAAGGCAGAGGGCGGAGGAGGACGGGGAGCCCCCACGGGCGAGGGGCGGCAGCCGCAGGGGCCGCAGGCGACCGTGAGGCAGGAGCAGGAGGGGACCCCGCAGGGGGCGAGAAGAAAGACAGAGGGATGGGCGCAGGAGGCGAGGAGGGAGTCGAAGGGGGCACCCCGGAAAGCGAGGAGGCACAGCCCCAGCAAGCGACCGCGCAGCAGAAGCCGGCGAAGGCGCCGCCGACTGAGGAGGTTGGAGGGGGGACACCGCAGGTGATCGACGAACTGCCGGAGTCCGGCCCGAGGGTGACCGACGAGCCGTCGGAGCTGCAGGCGCGGGCGGGGCTGCAGGCGCAGACGGGGCTGCAGGCGCAGACGGGGCTGCAGGCACAGGCGCAGACGGGGCTGCAGACGGAGCTGCAGGCGGGCGTGCTGCGGCGTCTTCTCCCCGACGAGACGGGCGCACTGTGGCGTCTTCTTCCCGACGAGACGGGCATGCTGCGGCGCTACGGGAGAGACTCTTCCGCCACTGCAGTAGGTCGCCCATCATTCCCCGTACTTTCTCCTGCTCCGAGGGCAAGGAGATCGGGGTGATGGCGGCCAACGCCTGCTGTAGGGAGTCGAGGGACTGGGAGGCTTCGGGATCCTTGCGCAGCATTGGGTCTACTGCTAGCCTCCACCATAGCTCTTGCAGGGCGAAGAATTCTTTTGCTTGCATGGATGCAGGGGCAGAAGCGGAAGTGGTGTCTGTGGCAAACACTGCCGGATCCAGAATCGGGCGTGGGTCTCCCAAGCACGCAGTGCCGCTGGGTCGCTGGTTAGGGTCGGTTATTCTGTCACGGTTTGCTCGGGATCGACGACCCATAATGCAGGCTGTAAGTAATCAGGCGTTTACAGTATTCAAACGGAACAGGACGGGTAGATATAAGTAGCGGCAACAACCATGAACGGTGCGTATACACAAACACATACACACTCAATAACCGACACTGGGAGCATGACGCAGACCGACTAAATAGGGAAAGACATCAAGGACTAAACACGAGGCAGCTGGGCATGATCAGGGAAACGCACGTGGAGAACAAGGGGGCGTGGCACACAAGGATCACATGAGCAGACCGTGACATTACTCCCCCCTAAGGCGCGAACTCCAGGCGCGCAAGAGGGAGAGCAACAGAACAAGACCGGGGGCACGGGACCAGAACAAGGACAAGAACCATTAACGAGGGACTGGGAACAGAACGGAGACACAGAACAGGCAGACTGGCAATAAAACAGACAGGAGCTGACAGACCACGGGCAGGGCAAGCAAACACAAGGGCAATAGAACAGGGGACACAGAGGGACCAGAAGGGAACAGAGGAGGCGCGACAGGGGGACAAGGAGCAGAGACAGACGGGACAAAACCAGGGGGCAGGAAGGCAGAGGGCGGAGGAGGACGGGGAGCCCGAGGGAGCCTCCACGGGCGAGGGGCGGCAGCCGCAGGCGACCACGAGGCAGGAGCAGGAGGGGACCCCGTAGGGGGCGAGGAGAGAGACAGAGGGACGGGCGCAGGAGGCGAGGAGGGAGTCGAAGGGGGCACCCCGGAGGGCGAGGAGGGAGGCACAGCCGCAGCAGGAGACCGTGCAGCAGAAGCCGGCGAAGGCGACGCCGACCGAGGAGGTTGGAGGGGGGACGGCGTAGGCGACCGACGAGTCGTCGGAGTCCGGACCAAGGGCGGCCGACGCGCCATCGGAGGGGGACCCACCAGCGACAACCGAGCAGGAGCCGGAGGACCTGTAGGCGCCCCACGAGCCCCAACCAGGGCGACCGAGGGCGACCCGAGGGGGAGGGCGGGCGGGAACCGACCCCGCCGTAAATGTCCTCTTCCCTTCCGGGACACGGAGAGGCGGGACCACCTCTGGGATCTGCGCCGTCGTGGGGGTGATGGAGGATCAGGCGCAGGCGGGACTGCAGGAACGGGAACAGGCGCAGGCGGGACTGCAGGAACGGGAACAAGCGCAGGCGGGACTGCAGGTGGGACAGCAAGTGTAGATGGGACTGCAGGAACTGGCACAGACGGGGCTGCAGGAACAGGCGGGACTGCAGGCGGGACAGCAGGCGCAGACGGGGCTGCAGGCGGGGCTGCAGGAACTGACGCAGACGGGGCTGCAGGCGGGGCTGCAGGAACAGGCGGAGCTGTAGGCGGGACTGCAGGAACAGGCGGGGCTGCAGCGGTGTCATCTCTCCGACGAGAAGGGGGCGCTGCGGCGTCTTCTCCCCGACGAGACGGGCGCATTGTGACATATAATGGGTGAGACTCCTCTGCCGGCGCAGCAGGTCTCGCGTCATCTCCCGGGCTTTGTCTTGCTCCAAGGGAGACAAGGTCGGGGTGATAGCGGCCAACGCCCGCTGCAGGGAGTCAAGGGCCTGGGAGGCTTCGGGATCCTCGCGCAGCACTGGGTCTGCCGCCAACCTCCACCACAGCTCTTGCAAGATAAAATATTCTCTTGCCCGGGTTAGCGTAGAGGCAGCCGCCTCAGACGCTCGAACCGCCGCCGGACCATCCGAGGACGGAGGAGCTGTAGCGGAGTGCGGGGAAGCGGAAGCGGTGTCCGTGGCACGCAGTGGAGCATATGGAGATCTCTGGAGTACAGTCGCTGGGTCGTTTGTTTGGGTCGGTTATTATGTCACGGTTGGAGCGGGATCTACGACCCATGATGCAGGCTGCGATTCACAAGGCGTTTATTCAAACGGAACAGGACAAGCAGACATACATAGCAGGAACATCGACAAAGGACAAATGACAAAATAACCGACAACGGGAACATTACGCAGACCAACTAAATAAGGGAAGACATCAAGGAGTAACACAGGGCAGGCGGGCATGATCGGGGAAACGCATGTGGATAACAAGGGGGCGTGGCACACATGAGGATCACACGAGCAGACCGTGACACATTATTTAACGAATGTTCAGATTTTTATTTTTTAGACATAGACAAACCTTCCATTTCCAATTGCATATATACAGTATAGAAATACCAGCATGTAGTGGAATAATGTACTGTGTATAAAGTCATAAAAACGTCACTGATTCTGACTGTGGCTGGGTCTGTCTTGTAACTTCAAACTCTCAACTAGTGATACAAGCACTCTGCCTCAAAATGCTTCCTTATTTTTTGGTTGACTATTGTATGTACATTATTGTGTGAAATGTTCTTAGACATAAAATTATTTGCAAACTATACAAATAGAGCACAGGCAGGTTGGTCTTTCTTATAAAAAAGAAGTCTTCAAATACTAAGGATGTTATAGACATCAAGCTATTTAATTTTAAGACATTCAATACACTGAAAGTACTGTATGTATGATGCATTTAAAATGTCCTTTAAAATAATTATCAAAAGTAAACAATGATAAATAACACAACGGATTAAAAAAAACACCTAAAATAAGCTACGTATATGAATTAAACACTGTTGTGTAAATAGAACAATCTGAGGTTTTTAAATCTGAATAATAATGTACTATACATAAACATAGCAATGCATTGATAAAATATATTAGAGTTTAAATACAAAAATAGTGTTTATATAATGGTATTTTTAACGGACAGGTAGCTAAATAAAATAAATGGTGATGTGGGGCTTCAGCAGCAAGAACACCAAACATATTTACAGAAAGCAGTGTAACCCACTTTACAAAACAGAAGTGATATAAGTTACATTAATTTACATCCATAATATAGCTGTTGGTATTAATATGAAGCTGTGCTAATGTTGCTTAAATGGCATTAAGTCTGGGATATGGGAATATATTAAGAGTACAAAATAATGATTCAAAATTACTCCTGGACAGAGGTGGGTAAAACAAAATCCTGGTCTGGATTTTTACTCTTTGGACCTGGATTACCCACCTCTGCTCCTGGATAAAGGTGCTCTTTCAGTATCGTTCAAACGATAATTTTGGAGATGGCAGGTAATAGCAAGGGTCCTTAGGTATGAGTTTTGCTAACAAAGTCAAAGCAGTCACCCCCAAACAGGAAGTGGGAATGACCATGTGTGCAGTTATGTTTCAGGTGAGCGACCTGGAACCTGAACTGTACATCGTATTGTATGGAGGTTGGCTGCGGACCCGGGGCTCCACGGTGGTCCTACTTGGCCCTTGCTGACCCGATCATCACCTTGGAGACGAAGTTGACGATGGCACTGGCCGGCTGCTCGGGGTCGTGCTCTGCAAACAGGTGGCACACGTTCTCTGTGGCACTGCCCCCCTTCCTCGCCACGAAGCCGAAGATCCTGTGGGGAGACGAGTCCGAAATGTTCCCCTTTTAAAAAAATGAGCTTGTTTCCTTCCTAGTTAAAATGATAGTAAAAATCAAACTTTGATTGGGTAGGCCAGGCTTGTGACTGGTGAGCCAGGCACATGACTGGGAGGGCCAGGCTCATGAGTGGGTGGGCTAGACTCATGATTGGGTGGGCCAGGCTTGTGATTGGGCAGGCCAGGCTCATGATTGGGCAGGCCAAAGGCTGTCTGGTCACACTGTGGAGTAAAGCTTAATACAGTTTATGATTTGAGCTTATTATGGAGTTTATAAAGAAGTTGGAACATGACTTGGGTTTTTAATGTGTTGGGGTGCTGCAGCTGATCTGAGCTGGAGCAGTTTCAATTTGACCCAGATGGAGCTGAAGTCAGATGGAAACTCAGAGACAGACTTACTTTGCTAAGGAAGAGCCGTCTCTCGTCCACCTACATGGGGCGAAAGGAAAGAGACAGATTTACAGGCTGTTTAGAGTCATGGAATAATTCCGTCAAAAGTGTGTTTCATTGGTTAAAAAGTCGACCTACTTCCGGTCTTGAGGGTCCAAGGCACAGAATATTACAGTGTTGACAGCATGATGTCTCCTGAAGAAAAGTCTAGGAACAGAAAGATGGAGTGATTGGGCTTGGATTGCTCTAACGCTGGTCTGTGCTCCTGTCACACGGCTTGGGTTTTGAACGGCATGATAGCGTTACTGGAATGTATGTAGCCCCTGCCCCCCTCCCCCTTGCAAATGTGACATGACCCTCAGCACGCGATCCCTGGGGAGCAGCGGAGGTGGCACTCACTTCCTCTGATTGTCCGTGAGGGTGATGCCCTGGGCGGACACCTTGAAGTGCACCACCGTGGAGCTGGGTGGAGGGTCCATGGCCAGGGTCATGCTGGTGGCCTTCTGCACAGCCTGGTAGCCTGTCAGGGACTCCATCTCCACAGAGCCCAAGAACCACACATTACAGGCTGGATGGGAGAAGTGTTACATGTCAGTGAATCATTTTTGGCTTGTGAGAGACTCTTCAGTCCTAAGCAGTATAAGCCAGTATAAGCAGTTGTTAGACAGATATTCTTATTTGTCCCAATTATATATCCGTAATTAAACTCAACATACTATTGATATCTTACACAGAATATTTCTTTTTAATTGTCAGATAATGATTGACACCAATTGATATCTTGATGTATTGAAATGATGTACAGACGGCTTCAAAAATATAATATATTTGAAGATATTTTGCTGGTACCTGCTCCCTGTTTGAGCAGCTCAGCTGCCGAGTTGGTGGCCGTCTGTGTTGAAGGCTCTACGGTGTCCTCCAGAGGATCTGTAAAGGGGGTGGAGACCAGGACTGAGGCTGGCTTTGACACGTCGTCATCTCACTCACTGGCCCGTTCTGTTTTCCCGAGCTTTATAAGCCATAAACAAGGGCTCGAAGGAAAAAGAATTTCATGACTGAACTGAAAAGTGACATATGGGCCAGATTTATGAATGTACCAGTGAGTCCCTAAAGAGGCCCTGGGCGTGAGAAGTGCTTGTGCACTACACTGTACTCTGTACAGTACTCAGCGCTGCCACACAGAATAAATGGCTTTAATTTGCCCTACATATAATCCTTTTTGTTTTGCCATTTGTAGTCAGCAAATCACCTTGAATCAGCATGGGATGTAGTGGAATGGATGGGATGTGAGTGAATTGGGACATTGAATGGGATTGAAATAGACTGAACTGGAGGGAAATGGACTGGAAAGAATGGCATGGATTGAATTGGATGTAAGTGAACTGGAATGGATTGGATTGAAAGGGAATGGAATTGTATGGATTGGAATAGAATGGATTAGATTGGAATGTATTGAAATTTAGTGGAAGGACTGGATTGAAATGTACAAGTATTGGATTGTAATAGAATGGATTGGAATGAATGGAATTCTTTTGGACAGACTTTAATGGTTAGGGTCATGGTTATAAATAAGCTAACTGGGGAGGGGGGTGTAAGTGAATGTAGTGAGGCTGCCTGGAAAGACGCAGCCCTAGAGTGGTCACTGGGCAGCCTGGCTGACGGAGGTGAGGTGAAAAGGTGCTCACCTCGGTCCGGTATTATGAGCTTGCAGGGCAGGGCCAGCGAAATGATGGAGTGGTGACACACCAGGGCCGTGAGGCTGCCTGTGGGAGCAAACACACGAGGCCTCAGTGCCGTCGACACTACACCGTGAAGCCGACGCAGACTCAGCACCCAGTACATTTGTCTGTCAGAGTCATTTTGTTCTACAAGCAATAACAATCTATACAAAGTCTCAAACAGTATGCAACCAGTTCAGGAATAAGGTAAAGACATCATTTATGAAACGGGTTTCTCATTCATTGTAGTACTTTCACCTCATGGTGTACTTTCAGCGTTGCCACTAGGGGGCGACTCTCCATTCCCTATTTGGCTACTCTGTGTGTAAGGATACACACAGAGGCGCACACACTCACACAACTCCATTGCAAGGGGTGTTTGAGAGGGAGACAAACTGGGGAGAGGGGATTTACCAAAGTAGGGCTCGTTAGGACAGCCTTTGAGTCGGACACCCTTCTGCGTGCACTCGATCAAGAAGTGTCGGACCAGCTCACTGGACAGGTCTCCCACTGCGAAACGCAAACAGCACAGACACGAGTGACCTACATTTAATCTCTGCTTTTGCCGCATTTTAGTACAAATAATTTAACCGCTAAGTAGCTATAAATAAAACACAAAGGAACCACCAGCAGCCAAACAGATTCAATAATAATAAACATGAAGACTTTTTCACACTGATCACAACTGACAAACGGCAGATTTGCACACAAGTAACAGCAATCCTATCTACACAATTCACTGGAAAGATGGCACCCAACTGTGGTGGATTCCTTTCCCCCTTCACAGGCATGACAAGTCGACCTCCACTCTTGAGGAGATGCCTGGGGCCTACCTGACCTACAGCCAAGGAGGTGTTATGTGTCTTCAGTGTATGTGGATATATAGCTTCTATGTTAGTTCTTAGAAAAGAGTACTACTGGGAAATGTCAACAGGGGAAAATGTTGACTGTATGCCAACACGGACAATCCATGACCACAGTCCTAAATCTCAACCTGCAGTCTCTAGAGTTAACAAGATGCATCTGCAGTTCCCTGCAAGTCTGACAGAGGGCGCTGTTTATCCTAGCAGATCAGGCGAACAGCCTACCTCTCTTGCTCTGCTGCAGCACAGAAGGAGGGGGCGTGGCCACCTTCATGGCCAGCCCGTAGGCCCCCCGGAATGAGTGGCTGTCCCGAACTATAAAGGATCCCGGCTTTTTGTCCTTCAACACCGCGATGGCTGCAGGAGTTTGGGAAGATAAGGGACTAAGCGTGACAGTGCAACTCTTCAGCTCTTCCTGGTGTGGCATATGACCGCAGAAGTTTTTAACATGCAGGAATACATATGTTATATCAGTGTGCAGAGATGCTAAGCAAATTGCATGTTTGAGCGCTACACAAACCTTGGTCTCTTGAGATATCTGGCTTGTACCAAAATTTAGATGTGTCCTGCACAAACTTCACGGTCTCCTGCTTGCCAGCAAACACATCTAGGAGGCACAAAATGCACACATGACAGGCGCCCATTAAAATCTGGGTGATGCACACAGATCATACTGGAGAGGCCAAGCTTGAAGGGGGGGGGGTCACAGGGTTTTCGGACGTGTATCGTGATTTGCTGAAAGGTGGAAACCTAATCTAGGGACAGAACAAAGCTACAGGCTTATGTTGCGTTGAGGCTTTTGTGGGTCTGCCTTTGTATGGAATAAGTACGGCTGGAGTGGGGATGTAGGGGCATACCATGTACCGACGGGGGTGCACTCGCGGGGCATACCATGTACTGACGGGGGTGCACTCGCGGCCCTCGCCAAGGGGTCCGCTAGGGGACTTCCGTAGGGGATGTTGGTGGAACTCCCACTATGGATGCTGGAGAAGCCTCTTGGGGCCGGAGACCCAGGATCCAAGCCATGTTCTCCCTGGGAGACCCTCCTCTTCTCTGGGAGAGGCGGCTGCTCCGGAACCCCGTTCAGCCCTGGATCCCCCTCGCCGGGACTGGAGTTGTTTTGCTCTTCAAAGCTCTGGCCAGAATTGTAGCTCAGAGGGTACCGACTGTGATGGCTATGGGCGCCGTCGTTCGGGTGGCCGGAGCCACATTGGGCCTGCAGGTTGTACTCCAAGGAACCGGGGTACTGGGAGGTGAATCCGGGTCCAGATCCACCAAGGGAGCACTGCTGCCTCAGTCGGGGCTTAGAAGTCAGGCTAGAACATGCAATGCAGTGAATTTAATGCTCCATGACAGCCCTGTTCAGTCATAATATTATGTCTGTATCAGATGTATCAGTATCTTTAAATCAATAGCTTTACATGAAATATTTTACAACAATATCTTAAAGAAGTACTCTGACAGAAATTACACAATGTACGCTTTAGGAAAACCCCAGAATATTTTCTTTTTGTTAAGAATGGAGTTTGTAACAATCCCACTTCAAAAAACATGCTTCATGATGGAGAAGATGAACGATATGGAGCTTGTGCATAGACTCTTCTCTAGAAGAAAATACAGTATGATAATTTTATTAATTATAATTCTTTAATGTGGTATGACATAACCTTTTACATTTAAGTTATTCAGCAAATACTTTTCTATCTTTTCTAACTTCTCCTGAAGTTATTGGGGGTTAGGGTTTTGCTCAAGTGCCCAACTGTGATATCACACTGGCGATCCTGGGACTAGTGACCTTCTCATCGTAGCAACGCCATGCGCTGTCCACCAAAAATGTACATATGTACAGAATGGGACTGGACTCCTTCAAGGTATAACCCTATGATAATTAGATTTAGTACCTCTCCGTCCTGGAAATGAGACCGTCGACGGACGCCGCGCGCATGGATGCTAATGGCCGCTGGCATGCAGTGGCGTTGGGGGCCACCGGGAAAGCCATGGGGAATCCCTCTCGGTCAAGCGACACCGCGCCGTGACCCAGGCTCTCCAGGTAACCCCTGGACTCTGCAGGTGAACACACGGCAGAAACAATCAGTCATAAGGCTCTAGATCTGCTATAAAATGATGGCAATAGCAGTTCCTTGGGTTTCCCCAATGGAAAACCTGACTCAAAAGTCTCCCCTGGCTGCCTTAGAGGTGTTTGCTGCTGGTATCACACAGTGCACAGTGTAGCTCCTTACTTGAAAATCAATTCAAGTCAGACTTTCCATTTCAGCTGGTAATTTCCATTTTTCTAGGTTCACCATCCAAAAGTATAGTCTATATATATAGTCTTGGCTCCTCCTAGTACTGCTGGCTGATTGTTCTGATTGGCCAGTATCTCAGTGGGGAAGTGCAGATATATACAGCTGGATTTCAAATTACCTCCTCAGCTTCTTATAATGTGCATGATATAGTGAAGATAATATAAGGAATGAGTGAATAGGGAACAAATGAGGGCCATGGGTCACAGGAAACCTCTGATTTAAGGAACAAGGACTCTAATTTGTCGTTATGCAAGTGGTTTATTAAATCTTTGGAGACACTCCCATAAACTCCACATCAAAAAAGCTCATATGGATGTGTCTCATCAGCTTGAAGCTCAACATTGAGACCAATACTGACATCTTGGGGAGGGTCCACGTTCCAGAATTCAGAGCCCTTGATTTCCAGATAATCCTTCTTACTGACATAGAAGCTGCACCCATAATGTCAACAAGACTGCTCAATGTGTTCTTGAGGTGGGGGTGGACAGCTAGGGATCTGAGCATGCTTGGGAGGCTCAGGAATGTGGGTATAGTCATTGACATTGGGTTGGGGAAGTTACTCCCTCAAGTCCCTTGATTGCTACCCAATAAGCTTGGGGAGGAGCTTAGAGCACAGTGCCCAGCCCACTGGCAGCATTCCTCAGGTGAAACACTCCCCCTGGCCAATAACACACTGCCTGGGGGTCTTTGTCAGGCTTCTGTGGGCCAGAAACACCCCGCACCCCCACCCCACCCCACCTATTTCTCCATCGGCCAGCCCACACGGAGCAAGGTGAGAGAAAGTACAAGTAAGCAAAAGACAGGACAGGCTTCCTAGAAACAAAAAAAACGCAGAGGCCTCCAGCTTTCCTATGACCTCATTCACTTCACACACCCCCAGAGGTGCGAGAAGGAATTTGGAGTCCACCATTTACACTCCTCTCCAGAGAGACAGCCCCCCCCAACCGAATCCACCCTGCGTTATGTTTCCATAGAAACACAATGTGATTCTAAATCACCTTCAACGCTCCCAAAATATAGCTCACAAACGCGTTCCAGATGTCCGCCACTTCACGTGGACTGGCCAGCCATCCCAAACCAGAGAGGCTCTAATGAGCGTCCTGAGGAGGCGGGGTGGAGGCCAGCCATGGATTACCTCAAGGACGGTCTCCGCGCTGGGGCCTACTGTACATGTGGAAAGACACTTAAAACGTAGCGCTGTGCCACTCTCAGGGGAAAGGAAACCTCTACTCTGGCCCTGTTCCTAATGATGTTCAGGTTCCTCAGCTTCGAAATAAACATAACCACAAAGCCCCCATAGTAGTCATGTCTCTGGCATACATGTATAGATCCACTCCTCAGTCAGGGAAATGAAGTAGGTCCATTAGAGAAATAGTGGGTTTAGTAGCTTGAACTGTGGATAAGCAGGGTATTTTTTCATTGGATGGCTGGATAGTTTCTGGTCCTTGCAGCTGTGTAGATACTATTTAAAATGCTGCGGAGGTTTACTAGTTTGTCTCAGAAAAATGACACACGCTCTGCTTTTGCCAGTCAGGACTTTCTCAGCTTTTCAGCCCAGTGCCACCGATTTCTCATTTGCGCACTGACACAAATTAGTAATCTGATGAGAAATTTTAAGTATGTGTAAACAAGATCCATCAATCAAATCATGGCATCTGTAATATTATAATATGTGGGAGGGAAAAATTCACTTATTTCTAACCTCGGCTTGCAATGAGTAATTTGCGCTGAAGCAACATAACAACAAGTTAATTTGAATCTGCGGAAGAGAAGAAAATCCCAAGAAAACTTACAACAATAAAAAAGAAATATCACAGTATCATGCATTGGGAGGCCACTCTGTAATTATGCAGATGTTTACAATAAAGGCCACGTTTTTTTCTAAATAGAAATTCCTAGAAAAAGCCACCAGTCGGTATAATCATTCCCATGAAACCGCACAAAGAATCCAACAGAAAATCCCACCCATCCCAACCGGGTGACATTTTCAGCCCGCTCATTCGTACAGAACGAACAGCATAAAAACCGATGTGGCGACTGGCAAACTGCAGCCAAAGGCTCTTACTACCCAAAAGCTTCTATCCCGCCATCTCCATCTTTCTCCTCCTTTCTTGTCCTCCCACACGTTCCGGTGGAGGCAGGAGGAGCTGCAGAGATGTGCTGGTCTACGTACCGAGAGAAGTCGTCATGACGGGGAATGGGTCTCTGCGGGACGCCAAGGAAGCCTCAAATGTCACCAGCGGGAGCCTGGACCCGACAGCCTCCCCGTTACGGACTGCTCTGAGCTCTAAGGGGGACAGCCCTTCTCCCAGGGCACTATCCATCCCCTGTTTATGCCCCCCCCACCCCATTTTTCTCCTCCCCGCCTCTCTCACCCCTGACTGTAATAAAGAGCTCCCAGCCCGGGCCAAACAGAGCCAGACGTGACAGAAACGGGTGAATTAAGTCATAAACGTGACAGGGTCACTCCCTGCACTTTATCTCCAGATGGAAAACAGTTTCCCCGATTGTTTCAGCTGTCGCTCTGATTGGCCAACTCAGATCGGAGGGGGTCCTGTTCCTGACTGACGTTGAGCTCCCCGCCTTCCATTCAGTGACCAGAGGCCATTGTTCCTCCTTCTCCACAATCTGTGCCCTTAAAGGACACTGCGGAATGCCAGAAATGACCTCTGACCCCCAGCCAGGCATGCATGCTTATCTGGAATCCATTATCACTTTGGGAGAAGGTCAACTACTGCATTTTTTAAATAGCAAATCAAAGTGTCCTACAATTAAGTTTTTTTTCTAGAAGGCTGAGATTCTCCTCAGCACATCAGTAGTTTTGTGATTGTCTGTACATCCGAGATGGTCTAAACATACCAGATGTACAAGACTTTCATGATTTAACATCTGAATTGCTACATATATATGTGTGTGTTTAGTATTTTTGTGATCCTTCTGAGCAGCGTTGAGAAAAGCCAACACTATATACATATGTATAGTGCCCCCAGCGTTACAGGTCAAAATTCAACGGTTTGTGAAGGAATCCTGTGGTAAGCATAGAGGTATCCTCTTCAGTGAGACAATCCATGGCACCAGAGATTCTGACACCATTATTAGTTCAATAATGACAGTGACCATTTTTATGCTTATTACAAAACAACATACAATATGTGAAGCAAATATTAGTTTCTACTACTCTGGATTTTTATTTTTCAGTCTAACAGCTATTCAGCTATAGAAATCCTCGCGGTAGATTGCTAATCTGCACTTCAATTGCTCCATTAAAATGTTCTTGAGGTATGTTGAACTCAGAACAATTTGAGTTTTGAAAGGTATTTGGAGTGTTGAAAGGTAGTCCTATAAGGTCATCTGCCCAACTAGTTCTTATGGCTGTAACTACCAGCTAAATGAACTGGTGAATTATAAACCTGTGCCTTAAGGCAATTAACCTGAAGGAAGATTGCAAAACTTGCGTATGTGTATGAGCTACATAAGTTTTGGGCAGTGACACCCATAACACCCATCCACCTCCTAGGAGGTGACTGACTGCATGTCATCCTAAAGGAATCCTAAAGCATTAAAGGATTTACTGCATTACTCAAGGTATTAAATAACCAGGCATCAGTCAACAGTGTTTTGTATTACAGGCGTGCTCACACAGGTGCCTACACACACAGTAACGTACACATGCATGCACCCACACAATAACCATCACTGCTAACCTACCCCTTAACCACTAGGGGGAGCTCACATACGCTGCAACAGACTGCCGCTTGGTGAACAGCAGAACCATGGTGTGACCAGGAAGTGATGACCTACCAAGGTCTGTCCATTGCACCTGGAGGGAGGCGCCAGGCTGGAATCCAGGAGATCCATGGGAAAACTCGAACAGGTCTTTTACTGAGAAGAAGAGGAACGGAGATCTCGTGTCAGCCATTTCCCAGAATCCCAAGCAACCAGCGGGGGTAAAATGCAACAAATCATTTCAACAATGACCCAACAAAGATGGGTAATAGGCAGAGAGCCTGCAAAGCATAAACATGGAAAGGAGGAGGGCACTATGCCATTAAAAATTTCCCAAGCACAGAAGGCCATTTGATAGGCTTCCACGATGGCAGAAACGGTCCATACTGCACCCCCACCATTACCGTAGGGTGTTGGCGGAGGGATGGGAAAAGCAGGAGTGGAAGTCACCATCTCGGATCCAGCTGGCACTTTTCCAGAAAATTCCTCACAGCGTGGCTTGTTCTCTATGCTGTCACTCCTGTACAAGACACCTAGCTGAAGGCCAAATACGAACAACACACTGTTAATTCTGCACCAGCGACGTGTCTAAAACATTAACGACAACGCAGAGACACATGTACCACATCGTGGTCACATTTCATACAGCCTCATCACTTCTATGCTGTCCAACGAGGCATATTGCTGAAAAAAAAGCCAAATGGACGCATGGAATATACTAATTGTCTAAAATATTCTCACATATCTTAAGTATCTCGTGCTCTTATTATTTCATATATATTGCAAACAGAGGTTTGCCGTTTTGTATGTGGGTCAGAGGCGCCGTCAACATAATGCCAAGGATCCGCTGGAGGTCTGAGTCCGCTACCTGCGAGGATGACAGGCCAGGCGTGTAGATGGCAGAGTTCTGGATCTCCCCCTCCAAGCCCCACCTTGAGTGGTCTGTCACACTGTCCTGACGACTTAGGCAATGTCTTGTGCGTCCTCTGTAGTCAGAAGCTGGGGTATCTGCAGAGGATGAGGATCAGAGAGACCTGAGAATCAGAATATCCTGACATGAAGAATTTAGCTCTCATGAAGGCAGGATTACTTCACTTCATAATGTAACTATATTTGAATACGTGCTATAAGGATCATTATGAATTAAACTACATGATTATATTTAATCAACAGATTAAATGTAAACATATCATTTAATCCATTTTCTTTTTTTTTCAAAAAAAGCATACTGAGTTTTCTCTTAGAGTTTTGAATCTTTTCAATTATCCAGTTGGAATAAATTCCAAACAACACAAAATTCCTAACACTGTAATCAAATTTTTTAATAGTATGTATTCCTTCTGGTTTCTATTGATATAAGATAATCCCCTTCAGATTAAAGGGTGCCACTGAGAATTGATTGCTGTATAGAAAGATAACACACACAAATAACAGAAAAGAAACAAATGAACAAACTCAATCTGATCATTTCCACACAGCGAAGCTATTTTGCAAACAGTTTCAGAGTGTGAATCGACTAAAACTATGTAATAATCTTATAAATTTTAGTGGTGTGTTTGGGCAGGACAGCCTGGGAATAAGGAGACGTGGAGCTCCTTGAATGAGAGGAGGCCAACCATCTCATCTTCCTGGGTTTAGAGTACTACAGGCAAATGGAGCCTGTTGTATGGGAGAAGGCCAACCATCTCATCTTCCTGGGTTTAGAGTACTACAGGCAAATGGAGCCTGTTGTATGAGAGGAGGCCAACCATCTCGTCTTCCTGGGTTTAGAGTACTACAGGCAAATGGAGCTTGTTGTATGGGAGGAGGCCAACCATCTTGTCTTCCTGGGTTTAGAATACTACAGGCAAATGGAGCCTGTTGTATGGGAGGAGGCCAACCATCTCATCTTCCTGGGTTTAGAGTACTACAGGGAAACGGAGGCTGCGGAATCAGACCTGGTGGTAATAGATGGAGGACAAAGCAGTAACCAGAACCAGGCCATGTCAGATAGACTCCTCTCTACACCTCGCATACCAGGAGCCCCCCTGAGCTGAGCTGCTGGGGGGGGGTGGGCTCTTGCAAACATCTGCCCACCACATGAATCAGCCAGCTGCCGCGGCCATCTGCCCTGCTGCCTTTTCCAGAGGTCGCCCGCCCCCTAGCGCTCCGATGTCAGTACCACGGAGAGCCGAGATGCAGGCTGCACACACACACACACACACACACACAGACCGGCGGTATCTAAGGAGCCCTGGAACCAGAAAAGTCTTACTGAGCAAAGTCACTAGACAAGGTTCCGGACCTTGACTATACCAGTAAGGCTGAGATGCACAGATCATTTCACTTCATTTTCAACAGTAAAGTTGAACAGCAAGTAAATATGAATGGGAATACAGCTGCCGAACTAGGCTGTATTCTCACTTGTGGCAAGCCTGAGGGTTTGCAGTCCGTGTCAGACAGCCAAGCAGCTACAGGAATCATATCCCTCTTATCACCAGTACCAGGCTTACCAGGCAGGTGGATAAGAAGGGGAAAGGCTGCGATATAAGAACAGGCAGCCACCTAATTCCAGTGAAATCAAACCAGCGCCTACTGCGCTGAGGGACCAGCCCAAAGCTGACAATTTGACTCCAAGCCCAGATGATCAGAGACCCTGGGAATCACCGGAAACTGTGCTATAAGTGACCTCAACGCCATCATAAAACCAGCCAGATGTTCCTGGAATCATTTATCCAAGACACCCCCCAAGTACATGTTTTACCGAGGGGCTTCTAGGGAACCAGAGAATCACACGTTACCAGAATCCACCAGGACTAAAACATGCTAATAAATATATATTACATAGAGAAATTCACACTGCGGTGTCAGGCAGCTAAACAGGCAGTGGGCTGTCACCGGAAGGTTACTGAGACACGGGACAGACTGCACACACAGGCTGTTGATTCAGGTGGAGCAGTTAATGACTGCTTGTTGACGGTTTACATTAGTCCTCTTTACGGCTGAGGTAGCATTTGTAGACCAGTGTATCTTATAGTCACCTGTCTGCCTCACTCAACAGGGCCCGAATTACAGGAAGTCCTTTTATCTGGACAGAATTTTTAAGGTGACGTTTTGCTCTGCCCTGCAGCAACGTCTCTGGGTGTCAAACTGCATGGCTGTATGTGATCTTTACAGGTTATCTTCGCGTAGTGGAAGACGCTAAAAGCTCAGCACTGACCTTGGCTTGCAGCTCGGGGTAATTTAACAACAACACCGCCCCCGAGTAACAGTCATCCGTCAACATGTTTCCTAGAGCAGGTAGAGGCTGTTCGCCTCTGGGGATCTCTGGTCATGGAAATTCCACAGGCCGTGGTTTACGCAAAAACAGATGTTTGATTGTTTTCATTCTCCCTCCGCTTTTTTCAGGCTGGCTTTTGCGTGCAGGAGAGATTTACACCGTGTTGACAGCCGACATGAAAAGCAGGAGTGAGGGGGCTGAACATGGTAGTGATAATGCACCGTGATAACGCGCCGCAACTGTGCTATGTGAAAGATGATCGAAGGCAAGATTATTTGGGTGCTGACAGTCCCTGGTTCACGGTCTCCTAAACGAAAAAAAAAACAACAACTTGTGATTTTGTTTAATTTTTAATCTTTATTCTTCTATTTTAATCATTTAATCTTTATTCTCATAAGTACGAAAAAAGATTAGCTAATGTCTGAATCTCTGGTCAGTTCCGGCATTTCAGAAATGCCCAGGCAACGATCAGAGGCGCGGGAATTAAGAAGTGCATGCTAATTCCGTCATACCGCGGTACTTAGGAACTGGCGAAGCGGCAAAACAAAGGTGTGAGGCGACAGCTGGGGCCGCGGACTTCAGACGCATTCCATTAGCCTTACGGAGCAGTGCCTCGAATCGATACTCTCAATATGATGAGAACGATAACATCTGGCAGCTGAAATAGTAGTGCGATGGACCTCCGGCTGACAAAAGCACTCGCTGTGCTCGAGTTTCACGCCCAGCGCGCCTTGCTGGTCCCACATGACAGTACAAACCGTAACAAAGAAGCGATTTCCTATTCACATGTTCTTACTTTTCCCAGATAGGTACTTAACAGGCAGAGTCCTCAGGGGTACAGGGGCTCGTCAAATATGCTTCAATATTAGTATTCGTTCATGAGACCACAACTGGAAACTAGTCAGGAAGCTGTTCAGAATAGGGCAAAGAAAAGTTCTTCATGTAGGAGATGCTGGATATGTTGAATAAACTTCCCACAGTGATTCATTCACTCGGCAAAGCATCAGATATAACTTAATTGGATGATGATGATGGATGAGTGGGTAAGACAATTCATACAGAAAGTTCAGTGCCAGCCTTTAGCTGTCAACGGCAGGAACATGACCCCAAGATACCTATGAGGTACCCAAGAATTGTACAGAAGATACCCAAGAGATACCCAAGAGATACCCCAAGATACCCAGGAAAAACCCAAGAGATGTTCCAATAGACGCAGGAGATACGCAGGAGAATCCCTTTGATACCCAGGAGATACTCAAAAGATACCCCAAGATACCCAGGAGATGCCCAAGAGGTGCTCCTATATACCTAGGAGGTACTCCAATATATAGAGGGGAAACCAAAGAGATGCCCAAAGATACGCAGAAGATACCTAAGAGATACTCCAATATATATAGGGGAAACCAAAGAGATACCTCAAGACACCCAGGAGATACCCAAGAGATACTCAGAGATAGCCAGGATAGCCACCCTCCTTGACATAGAGACTCAGGTCTTTGCTTTAGCGCACTAGAGCACCATTCAGATCTACAGCCCTTATAATATTGGCTCCAAATATAGAAGTTATGGTTTTATGTCCTCTTATCTATTAATTCATTGCACCAAAAAGCAGGAAAAAAGGAAATAAATGCTTATTAGAAATGGAACTAAAATAAAATACTCCGCAGATAACATTTGAAAAGTATGTATGTATGTATGTATGTATGTACCTCAAGCCCTAGAACAGGACCTACTTGTTCTACTGCAAACTGATTTCCTTTGCTGATTGTAAGACAGCTGTTGGTTCAAAAGGCAAGAAAGGCAACTCTGACTAAAGTTCTTAAATACTCGCACCTCATATATCACAAATCCGTAATCCCTGAAGAATATTTGATCTGTTGCGGATATTTGGTTTATGAGCAAGCTTTACAACCATGAAGACACTTTCCCCAGGAGTCACGTACTACATCAACCGCATTGCGCAACGTGGCTCGCGAGAGACTTGTGCTGACAGAGGGCTCCTGTCTGAGCACGTCGTCGAATGCATCCCATAAGTCAGGAATTGCCCGACTTGCATTTAACTCTCCAGCCTCGGATAACAAAGGTCGCACAAAATGATCAAAGGAACCAAAATAGGGTGGGTCCCCGGGTTTGAAAATACTGATCTGCGTCAACACTATCGCTGATCCCACTGATTTGCTCATACTGTCCTCTATGTAACATGTCAGGTTTATAAATGCAACCAAGCAAGATAAGGGGGAGCAGGAGCCTGAAGGGCCCGCCTATGGCCTTACCTGGCTGGTGTGTGTTTTCCAGCACCGTCCCGTTACTACCTAGAAGCCTGTAACTCATTCCGTTTGCGCAGTGGCCAGCCGATCCGTTGAGGTGAGCCCCGCCTCCCCTCTTGATCGAGTTGGATCGAGTGGGAACGGGCACAAAGGTGGGGTCCAGGTCCAAGATTAGCTGGTTCAGCTGGTCGATGGACTGGTCGATGTCTACAGTGAGGGAAGCGAGGTCGTCTTCTCTGGTGGCGGGGTGGGCACCTGCAAGCCCGTGGATCGGCACACTGTGGGCCCGCTGCAGGACTCCCCCTTGCCTGGGGGTGTCTTGAGGTCCGTATGACTTTGATGGGCCACTCTGTTTGCTGGGGGAGGACCTCACAGCGCCCTCTGTGGGCCCATAATTATAGTGCTGGGCAGCCACCATCTGCTGCTGGTGAACCCAGGTCTGCGTGGAGTAGCCTCTCTCACCAAAAGCCAAGGGTTGCACTTCTGGGGAAACAGATGCACTTCTGTGAAAGTAGCATGTCCGCTTGCCGTCCACTCCTCTGGCCTCACGTGGGCGTGCCACTGCATATTCCTCGCCTGCTCCGCTGCCAAAACCTTCCGACAGCAGGGAGTTCTGGCTGCCCTCGTGGTGGCCCCCGTACGGTCCCTCGGAAGACGACAGCGTGCCAAGGCTGTCCACGCTGCGCAGGTCGTGGGCGGGGACCTCGTCGTCCAGAATGTCCGTCTCCCGCTGCTTTGGCCTAAGTTCACCCGGGCCCACACACCCCCCCACCGTGGCCGACCCCCGCTCCGACATTACGCTAGGGGGCTCACCCTGCTCGCACCCGAGTCCGCTTGGCAGCCTTCTTGGTTCGTGTGGGCTTTGCAAGGAATGGCCCGTTTTCAGGGAGGTGCTGGAGAGGCCCGAGTCACTGCTGGTGGAGGCGGTGTGGTCACTGCGCGCTGGGGCCCCCAGGGGCCGTCTCTGTGGCGCCCCCTCAGAACCCCTCTGGCCGACTTTGGCACGCGATCTGGCGTCCTTGGGGTCCTGACCATGTGACACTAAAAAGACAGGAACGGAGGGCTTCAGCATGGCGGGTGCAACACGGGGGACCCGTGGCTCAAACCTTGCAGGAAGGGGCCTTCACCATTCACACTCACACTTAGACACGACAAAGGTCCTCACACAGACCACAACACACCGAAAATGAACCCTGCACTCCTGTCTACGACATCTCCCCTAGACAATGTGGTATTGTGATTACCCATGTGTTCCTGGTGTGTCAAAGGAAAAAAAAATCAAAGGCTATCTCCACCTGGGTGATCACTGCTCTGGTCTAGGTGATAAGGGGTTTCTAGCAAAGAAAATCATCCATGTGGGGGTTTAGTGAAGAGTAACCCTGGTATGAGTAAAACTGGTATGAGTACAAAAAATATCCTTTACATCTTTTGCTGTTCACTGTATGCTGCAGAGAACAAAAACTGTAAAATTAATAATTCTTATCCAATGATAAGATCAATTACTATAAAACAGCTGTTGTTGTTTAGACTGGGGATGATGGCTTACTAAATCACTCAACAACTGGAGTCTGGCAAAATACATCCATTCTCTGAAACCACTCATCCCATTCGGGGGGGTGGGGGGGTGCTGGCTTTCCCGGAGGCTAAGAGCACAAAGCAGGGGAAACCCGGGATGGGGCACCAACCCATCGCAGGATACACTCACACACCATTCTCTCTCATATGCACACCAATGAGCAATTCAGCAGAGACTTCAGCCAGGTCCCAGGGGCGTGAGTGCTAACCACTGCACCACCTTGCCACCTCTGTGGCCAAATCCATCCCATGAGAAATTAAGCCACTGAATCACGGCCTGCAGAATAGCAATGCGCACACTCACTCTTCCAATCTTAAAGCAAAGACAAACACAGGTTAAATGCCTGGTGGGCATTACAGAGCCACGAGTGTGACAGTGATACACCCCCTAACATCCACAGTCTTCATGTTTACATTGGCGATTAGGTTAAAATCAAATCATGGCAAATCTTTTCATGCGCTGACAGGATCCCAAAAAGGACCCCCCCCCCCCTAAAAAAAACCCACTAAACTGCACAAAACCTTGCGGTCAGATTTTGTGACAGCAGAAGTGTCCCCACACCTCCCCAGGATGACTCATTTCTCCAAAGTGTGAGTGATGACATTTGTAATACAGGATTTGGAAACATCTACCCCAGCTTGAATGTGACAGCAAAAGGCCAAAGTAAATTCCCCTGTCAGTTTGTACGGCCTGCAAATGCTGACTTCTCACTCCTGGGCCTTTAGGTGGATACACATGCACATAGACTCCTTGACGAAGACAAGATAAAAAACCATAAATGCATCATATGACAAAGAAACACCCTATATTAATTCGAGCACCACCTGAATCAGCCATCTAACACATAGCATGACCAACATCTGCGTCACCCTTCTGGTAAATTGGTAAATTCCCCTGCTCTAAGGGCTCCAAACCAGACATGCACTGTCCAGCTTGACAACCCTCCACCTCCACTTTTCAAAGTATATAAGCATTGCCCAGCAACCACTTACCGTCCCCACGTCTCACTCGCAGCAGGTTTGCGCATGGAGTCTTTCACGTTCACAAAGCCGGGCTGTGAGAGATGGCGCCCCCCAGGGGGGGATGGCCCCCGGAGTCCCCTGACATGCCGCTAAAGGGGCCGCCCACATTTTAACCCTCCCTGCAGAGAAGGCGAGCGTGTGCCACCACGGCCCAGACAATCAGCATGACAAATATGGTAGCGGGAATGTAAACATGGGGGTGGGGCATGGAATGGGGTGGAGCAAAGAGGAGGTGGGGCCAGGGGGCTAGCGGTAATATGAACCCGAAGGGGGCCGGTGAGTTGGTTCCAATAGGACAATGAGGCAGATGAGAGGGGGAAGAGAAGAAGGGAAAAAAAAAACTGGAGATGAAAACAACATTCTTTCATCCAAGTTTTTTTTTCTCCCCCACTTTTTTTTGGCCTGGCAAAGCAGTGCTTTAATTACAGCAATGTCACTCTCTTATTGAGCTGTTTTTGAGAAGCAGCTGGAAGCCTCAGCTGAAATTATCACTAAATTATACTTCGGCTCAGGACATTTTTAACGCCGTTATGAAACCAGATGTGTGCGAACCTCAACTGTCGGGTTCAGTTGTTTTATCTGGTGTTTCTCTCTTTATCTTTCATTATCCCTGACAGATACTTTCTGGAAGGCTCCATGGTCGCCTGTT
This sequence comes from Petrocephalus schoutedeni, assembly GCA_026780765.1. Taxonomy (NCBI): domain Eukaryota; kingdom Metazoa; phylum Chordata; class Actinopteri; order Osteoglossiformes; family Mormyridae; genus Petrocephalus; species Petrocephalus schoutedeni. The sequence continues at coordinate 4,312,117 of JAODKL010000081.1, read as the reverse complement.
TCCAGTTTTTTTAATGAACATCGTGAGATTACTACCATTCCTGGCATCTGTTGGAACATATTCTTAAATTTAGAGACGGAAGGAGAGTAGCATCGGAAAGACATAAAGGTGACATTTGATGTGACAATTAAGGTGACATGGTCAATGTGGTTGATTCACGCAATGAGATCAAATAGGCTTTTTTTCTTATTTGATGAATTATTCAAAATATAGCGGTGTATTTTTATTTTTCTGACTGAAAAACACAGAGGAGCTGGGTCATTAAGGACTTAGACAAAGGAAAAATCCGAACGCAGGGAAAGCGAAAGTGTGAAATTATATGTTAAGCTAAAAGAGCCTTTGCGAGGCTAAGCCTGAATGTGAGGTCTGTGGTTACTGTGACTGCAGCAGAAATGGCTGTAAAAAGAAGGATTTGCGTAGATCTGGGCAGGGCTCGGTGGCACAGAAACGACACTGGCGCAAGTGCGATTTCGCTATTCCGCTGTTAGGGCTTTTAGCCCCGACAGTGCGTGTTTGCTAGGTGAGCCAGACTCGCAATCAGACGTTTCCTAGCATTAGCATTCCTTTTTGGGCCTGTGCGGTGGATGTTTATTTTTTCCCCCCTTGCACTCGCCGTGAGGGGTGTATAATGACAGCGTGGGCGGACCGCACGTAGGGGCCTGGCTAATTCCGACACAGCCGCTGCTCTGCGGCGCCCAGATGAGGGGGTCAGCCTGGGTCTGGCCGGGGCAGTGCACCTGTAGCTGCCGCTTAAGCGAGGAGAGGTAACGCCTGCGAGACGCCAGAGGAATTGGATCTCCATCAATGGACAATGCATACACTGGGATTAAAACATGCTTGGCTATGATTTAATGTGACTCCCCTTCATCCACTGTAGTATGTGGCCAGGGGAATAAACAACACCCTGGATGGAATGCTGGTCTATAGCAGGGCAGTCTATGGCTCAACCCTCTGTGCCTGTGATTGGACGGTTGCCAGTTTGAGTCCTATCCTTGACAGAATAGCTATATCTCTGTGGGGTCCTTGAACAAGGTAATTAACCTCCTGAAATGCTCCAGGGGTGCCAGATAAAACGGCCAACCCTGCGGCGCAAGCTTCGTCTTCAAATGTATGTATGTCTCCAAAAAGACTGAGATATATGCAAAGGAAGAAGCTGTGCGATGTATCTGTGCAAAGTTTCGTTTTCGTATGCACACATCATGGATTCACTGACTCACCAGACAGCTCTGGGCTGCAGGAGGAAGCCCAAGCATTCCGAGAAGCTACACACAGCAGACACAGAACAGGAATGAGGTCCACAGCCCCTGGGAGGTACAAGACCGCAGTCCTACTCAAGGAGCCAGCAGACCTTCATCTCGCTGTGCATGTGCGAGGCTGACCGTGTGAGTATGTCGCAAATGACAAACCTCTTACTGTCTGGCTTCGCTTAAGAAGAGCAGTTTGGTCCCACGGTTCACTGAAAGCATGCTGAGTTTTAGGGGTAGGTGCAGCAACTCTTCCAAAATGCAGTGTTTACATGTCAAATGGGGGGGTTGGAATTAAGCGGGGAGGACATTGAAAGATATGCGGCTGAGAAATTACAGTAGCTCAGGGAGTAATTTGCTTGTCTTGTTTGTGCAACATTTTCGAAAGACAGCTGGTCTTTTTCTTCAGAGAGCAATTGCTCCCAGATTCAGGAGTCAGGAATCACACAGAGCAGCAGCCCCCGTCTTGCGGAGATGGACATTCTTCCCTGCGCCTCCATGTTTTCTATTTTCAGCATCTGCTGGGAGCGGAGTAAACAGCCATGACTGAGTGGAGAGGCCTGGTGTGGGTAGAGTGCCACAGTGGCTGGGGACGCAGTTCCGGCTTCTGCCAGAAGGGCGAACACCCTACTCAAGGTGCAGAAGTGATGGGGATGGGGGTGAGGATGGGTGGATGGATCGTGTGTATGCAAAGAAACATCACCAAGATTCATCCATAATCCTAGGCCAAAACCACACTTGGAATACAAATACACACACACAGAGACACACGCTTGTACTGATATCTTTGTGGGGACTATCCATTCATTTCTATGGGAAATACCCTAATTCCAAGAATGACAACTTTAGCCCTTACCTAGCCCCTAATTTTAACCATAAGTACCCAAACAATATATAAGACTTTTAGAATTTTTAGTTTTTTTGATTGCAGATTGTGGGCACTGAAAAAATCAAACATCAAAGTAATTCAATTCAATTATATTTGTATAGTGCTTTTTCACAGCATTCCACTGTCTCAAAGTGCTGTACATTATTTCTGCCCAAAGCGTCCAGTGAGCAAGCCAAAGGCAACAGTGGTAAGGAAAAACTCCCTAGAGGGAAAAAACCTTGGGAGGAACCAGAGCCAAAGGGGGACCCCATCCCCCAGGGGCCGGCAGAGGAAGCCCTAACCCTAACCAGACCCAAAGGGAGAGCCCATTCTCCAGGGGCCGGCAGAGGAAGCCCTAACCCTAACCAGACCCATAGGGGGAGCCCATCCTCCAGGGGCGGGCAGAGGAAGCCCTAACCCTAACCAAACCCAAAGGGGGAGCCCATTCTCCAGGGGCCAGCAGAGGACTCAATTAGACAAAATGACAGAATCTAAATTTATATAGTATTAGACGTTATTTATAGTCTCTATGGGCAGGCAGGTTTTTAATCACACTGTGGGGACATTTAGTAATATAGATATAACATATTCACATACACATATACACACATACACACATCCTAACTTATTACCTAGCAAAAAACTTCCTGTTCAGCAACAAGCAATAAAGAGACCAACAAAGTTTCGTTCCTCAGTTGCCAAAATATGAAATGTTATGTGGAAACAGAGTTCATGTTATTACAACCAGGAGTACATTCAGCCTAAATTTGTTTCACAGAGTGAACAAGTTTACGCAAGAGCAGCCAAAGTGTTTTCACAGAAGGCTCCAGAAATGACACCGTTGTCACATTTGAGGTCAGAGGAATGCGTTTCACAGTTACAAAAATAATCAGGAATCGAACCAGGTCTTCTAGGTTCGCACCAAAGTACAAGGAAATAGTAAAAATAGTTGCCTTCCTTAAGATGATTGAACATAATTTATATTGGTTTAGGCAGAAATTCTAAACATGTCATTAGATTTCATTATGTAGCTAAACACTGGAACAAATTAGCGTTCGTTAAGTCATCTCGACCCTAAAAACAGCTGCCTTACCTAAGCTGGTCCCACCAAGCTCAGAACAATATGTAATTATGTCCAACAACAATGCATGACATTTTCGACCGCAGAGGCCCTGTACGTCACTGAGGACCAGTCTCAGTACAACAGAAACATGCATGTTGACCAGCTCTGGTGGAGGAGCAGTTTAATAATCAGAGGGAGTTATGGCAAAAGATAATCTGGTACCTTCACCGTCACAGCTGATGTTCTGGTAGGAATCCCATCGTATTAGTGGATCTGCAGTGCTGTAATCCACAGTGATGGCAGGAACATTCTCCCATCGGTCAGAACCTCCAATGAGAACCAGAACGCAGTTTCAGGAAAGAAACAATTCTGTTTCCATTTTTGTAGATGAACAAAAGTAAAACCAGTGTCTTGCAGCCATACGTTCCAAAGTGAAAACAACTTTATTGACTGTTTTGACTTTTTTAAAGGCCTTCATTCTTCTAATGAGGCACATTTAGTGGTAGTATTGATTTAGTAGTCTTCAGGGATTTGGCAGTTAATACCTTGCATCTTGTCCGGACTCTCAGACATGACGAGCTCAACCTTGCTGTAATCTGGGAACCTGGAGTCTGGAAAATGAGGTGGGGTGAGATCGGAAAATGCGAAATGATACATGATGGGGGGGGCAACATTGTGCCAGTTTTTTGATGTAGTTCATAAGCAGTTTCCAGTGAAATAAGGAATGTGATGTATTATTTGTTACTGCCACAACACTGGCGTACCTTTATTTGCGTATTCGAGGTCTTCCTTCTCAAATATGAGGCTGTAGCCCTGAACAGTGCCCGTGTGAAACTGAAGACGAAAAACTGGCTCCCGGCTCAGTGTCTGAATGTTTTTGTGGTAGCATTTGATCTGCATTATAAAAAAATAAAAGTGATTAATTGATAGAATGGATCAGAATGCATTAATTCTGGTGTTGCCTGCCGCATTTCATCCAAAGTGGCACTCTGGGACCTATCCCCGGGATGAAGGGAGCCTGTAGGAAATACATATATCACGATGGGAACGCGAGGTCATGTTTGAGGCTGAAGCTGAGCTTAGAACCCTGTGAGAAGTATGGGGAAAATTCTACCCCTAATCCCCATTTAGAAATGCAGGCAGTTCATTAATACTATTAGAATATATAGAGATGTGAAAATATATATAGAGATGTGTAAATATATAGAGATGTGTAAATTAAAAAAGGTTTCACTGACCAGGATGTCACCTTTCAGGAGCTGTGCAGGCTGCAAAGCGATGTACAGTCTGTTTCTGTGACCTGGCCCTATGTGACTGAGCAGCAGAACCACAAAATCAACGCGCACACAGTGAACTGTCAAGCTTCGTCTCTCTTTGAGCCGACAGGGGCGCCCCGCGGTTACTGCAGTATCTAGCCATACACGACCATCACTTTTTAAAAGAAATTAACAATCCCTATATACTATATATATATATATATATATATATATATATATATACATGCCCATAAAAAATTCACCATCGTGAAGAAGATTTATAGGGCAATAACAATGCAGCTTACTAAATCCCAGAAGAGTAGACCGATTGCATTCCCTGGTAGACCTTCAAGTATGGTCGGCAAGCTGAAAGAAAAGAAGGGACAAGAGATGATGGAAAATGTTGATGGATTTTAAAACAGGCACTGATGTCGAACGGAAGCTTAAAACACGGTGCCCATATAACATCATTAGGTTTATATGGTAGCTTAGGTAGGCAAGTCTCTAATTAGTGCAAATGGTCACAAAGAATGCTAATTGTGCTGTTACTCAATGATACAGCTGCACCATATGAAAACATCTAAGCATGCCATGCTGAGGTTGCACAGTGCACTAATGACCTCTCCTAGAATAGGGTGCACAGTTTTGGTCACCCGCGCACTTCAAGGAGGATGTCAGAGTGGCTAGAGGGAAGAGCCATCATAATCATGCCTTGTCTTAAAGGGATATGATATACGAATAGCCTTGAAGCAGTATATCAATGAAAGGCATCGTGGGCATGACCCAGGTAAACAAGGCCAACCCAAAGATTACTCTACAGTCATCAAGAACACAATGCCAAGCTAGTCGGGGACCAGGTCATATCAGAACAATGAAAAGATTCTTTACACAAAGGATATTGGGGGGGTGGAATATGCTTCATTCTTGGAATCACTTGATTGAGTTTCACTCTATACATTAAATAAACAAAATGCATTGAAGGTCCACTCACATTTGAAATAAAATCCCTGTGTTCTTACAAACCATTTTTGGTTTTACAGTGATGAATGGGGTCTTCACGATACACGACACGGCCTGGTTCTATCGTGCTAAGGATCCATGGAACGTCTGAAGCTTTAGGGGGTACCATAATGAGCACCATACCTCCATTCTCAAAGTCCGGTATCCCATGGAGAATGACACAGTGCAGGAAGTGAGGAGAGGTATTCATCTTTATGGAGCCAGTCAAGAGGCTGTTTAGAATCCAGACATACCTGCAGTTGGAAAGGAAAACAAACATATAATTTGAAGATGAAGCCATGCTGTAAATTATTAACCACAGGAAGGCTTAGGGTGAGCTGTTCGTCAGCCAAGCTGGTCGTTAACCTCCCCTGTTTTGTAATGCTGTTTTATCACAGAAGTTTGCCCGCGAATCGAAATCGTAGGTGTGCAGAACCATCACGGGGAGAAGAAATCATCACCTCTTCTGCGAGGGCGTCATCAGAGGTGACACTTTGTCATCGTGGAACTTCCTCATAGCGAAACGTTCCAAGGCCTGGTCAGCGCTACGGAAGAAAGACGCTATTATCGTTTTGTCGCGCAGTGGGTGTTTACGAAACCTCCAGCTATGTAATCAGTTCACCAGCCTGGCCTTGAGATGGCAACTTGGGCTAAAAAATGGTACAATGTGAGACTCCACAGTCCATTGCTTATGGGTCCAGGAGTTTCCTCAAACTTCACTGGATGGGAGCAGAGCAAACTATGGCTTTATTCCTACTGAGCGTCAGTGACCTCAATGCAGCACTTTTAAGCGACACCATGGTGACATACAGTACAGGTAATTTCAAATAGCAGTCATAACTGATGTTTGCGCTAATACCCACAAGCCACCACAGCTGAACACTGCACCCATTGGACATTCCTAAGATCTATCCCAGTGGTGGTGTTCCTGTGACATGCTCCATGGACAGCCTTTATTACCTTGCAGAGACTTCGGTGAAATGCACAAAGGATGAAACGATTACTCCAATCCTCCCTTTTCCACCCTGCACGTGCAGACAAGAAATAAACAATGGACAGTGAAACTATGGTAAAAAATCATTAGAGTAGTTACATTCCATTGAACTCTTATTAAAAGGTCTCTCATTGAAATTTTGCCAAAGAGATTCAAGAATATGTGCCCAGAGCAAATAATTCTGCCAGGAAACAATATTAGGCGTGGCCTTGGTAAACCACAGTAAATAATAGGAGCACTGTCATATTAATAATCTAAAGCAATAAATTAAATGCCTCCAGAATGGAGACAATGGGCAATCTTCTCCGTACTGCATCATTAGGAATCGCATTACAAGGCCGAAACAGACTGGCAGAGAGTAAGTAGCAGCAGGGCGAAGGGTACAGGGAAAGCGATGTGGGCCGGGCACTCACGCGGCAGTGAATGACCACCACGTGCTGGGGGTCGCAGTTCAGCCAGCTCTCCATGGCTTTGCAGATGGTGCAGATCTTGTCCAGCGGAGGGGCGTGTAGGTCGGGCCAGCCGGTGTCCATTGTCTGAAACGTCAGGGCATTCATTTTCACAGAGGCTCCTGCAGATGTAATTGTACGGCTCCCAGCCACGCTTCCCTCTAAAGGTACCACGACCTCCAGCGTTAGTCCAGCTTCACGGGCAGAGGCAGAGAGGCGGTTACCTGGAGCTTACGCCAGGAACCCTTCGACTTTACAACGAAATGCAGGGACCTCCCCAGGCCTCCTTGCTAATGTACATCCCATTAACACCGACCTGATTCTTCAGTGGAAAACCCCCCCACCAGATAAATATAGATCAGGGCTACTCAGTTATTTTTCCCCAAGATCCATATTTCATCTCATGCACAAAGGTTGGGGGGGAGGGGCTGGGACCGCATGGGCGGGATTCTCTCGATGGATTTCGCTAACCCTGGCTGGAGGGGTTCCCCTCCGGTGAGCTGGGGGGGGGGGGGGGGGGTTGTTTGTTC